>CDFE01062667.1:48746-59672 GCA_000826465.1 Acanthamoeba mauritaniensis | reverse complement strand
TGTGTGTGTGTGTGTGTGTGTGTGTGTGTGTGTGTGTGTGTGTGTGTGTGTGTGTGTGACTTAAAGAGCGCTTTGTGGTGAGCTGCATGGTCTTCATGAGGAACGTGCTCGTGCAGACGCAGTACAAGGTGGTCACCAAGAAGCAGGTGGCCAACGAGAACGTGATCGAGGCCAACAGACTGCTCGCATCGCTCTTCACCCCCGACGTGCTTCTCAACCTGTGCAAGGTGCTGATCACCCGCTACTTCGTCCTTACGCCCGAGGAGCTTGAGGAGTGGAAGGACGACCCCGAGGAGTTCATCCGCGAGACTGAATCCGAGTCGGTGCAGGACAACCTCAAGGTGCCAATATGACCCTTATTTAGTTTGTATTTTCTTTTCTGTGACGTCATCCGCGTCGCTGCCACGTCAGCACTGACGCTCTTCTT
Organism: Acanthamoeba mauritaniensis; assembly: GCA_000826465.1. Lineage (NCBI taxonomy): Eukaryota > Discosea > Longamoebia > Acanthamoebidae > Acanthamoeba > Acanthamoeba mauritaniensis. The sequence continues at coordinate 59,245 of CDFE01062667.1, read as the reverse complement.
AATTGGTTGTAGCCATGCGCGGAGAATCTCTTTCTGGCGCTGCTCCAACGATACGGCGACGGGGAGTCGTTTGCGCTCTCGGGCGCCCTGGTGCCGCTCCTAACCCAGGCCATCAAAGGTGCTTACTATCTTTATTTATTGTTATCATGAATGCTTTCGCTCAAATTGTATGTTGATGCGGGTCTCGTCACACGTGTCTTCTCGTGTTGCAGAGTGTGAGGGCAAGGAGGGGCTGGATGGTCTGTTGATGAAGGAAACATGCTACCGGGCCATCGGCCTCGGCGCCTTCGACTTCTACGATCACGTTGACTTTTCCGCGTGGTTCACCAACCAGCTCGAGAAAGAGCTCCGAGCCGAGCTGCCTCCTCTCCCCAAGTACGAACTCCCCTTTCATGTGTGCCGCGCGCGCGTGGTGTCGCGGTGTGCATGAGTTGAAGCGTGTGCGGTTGGAGCTGACTGCTCAAGCACGTGCAGGGCGATTTTGAGGAGGCGCATTGCGGCGCTGATCGGTGAATGGGTGATGAAGGCACCGCAGGAGCTGCGACGACCCATCTACACCGCCCTCCTTCCGCTTCTCCACGAAAGCAACGACATCGTCGTCCGTCTCACGGCTGCCAACACCCTGCGCATTCGTACGACACACCGTACACCGCACGCGCACACGCGCACGAGACTCTAACGTTGCGATGTGTACGTGTAGTGGTGGAGGATCTGAACTTCTACGCCGAGGTGTTCATGGAGTTCCTGGACGGGACGATAAACCTCCTCTTCAAGCTGCTTGTTGACCTGAAGTCCATCGACTCCAAGCTCCAGGTCCTCAACGTCATCTCCTCGCTCATCACCCAAATGGAAGAGCGGGTACGCACCCCTTTTGGGGTTTTATTGTTTTTTTTTCTCGATATTATTCTCATTATGGATTGATTTTGATTATGGTTTAAAAAGTGTTCTAATACATTTATGTGAATAGATCGAGGGCTACCGAGACCTCATCCTCCAGTGCTTGTCGGAGTTGTGGAAGCTCTCCAAGGACCACCACCTCCTGCAAAGCTCCATCGTGCGCACGCTCGCCAGCCTGGTGAAGGTACCGCACCCGGCATGACACACGCCACATGCAAGACTAACAAGCAAACGCGGCACACGGCACGACGTGCGCATGATATACAGAGTGTTCGCGGAGGCGGCGATGCGTTCTATCGGTTTGTAGTGCCGCTCATCCAGTACGGCACGGACGTGAACTCGCCACAGGCGCTGTATCTGCTGGAGGACTCGCTCGAGCTGTGGGCCGAGGTCCTCAAGCAGGCTGCGGCCATCACCGACGGCCTGCTCCAGATCTTCCCCAACCTCCATACCACCCTCATGTCCAACTTCGACCACATCAAGGTACCTACCATCGACTTCACCGTCGGCATCGGCCTGCCGTCGCCAGGCTGACTGTCGTGCGTTCTGTCGCGGGTCGTGCAGATCTGCACGCGGATCTTGGACAGATACATTTTGGTGGGCGGCTCGCGCTTCCTGTCGATGTACATTCAACAGGTGGCGACCCTGTTTGAGGCCACCATCGGTAACCTCAAAGACGAGGGCACCATCCTCGCGCTCAAGCCGCTCGACACCGTCATCCAGCTCTACGCCGCTCAGGTAACTCTTCACGCGCGCGTGTGTCGTGTGTCTAGTCCTGTACGCAGGTGTGTCGTGTGTGCCGTGTCGCTAATAGCTTGTTATGTGCGGAATGCAGGCTCTTCCGCTGCTGCAGAGCACGTTGCAGCGCATCTTCTCGCTGGTGGTTGCCCTGCAGAAGGAGAACGAGTGGAGCCGGGCCACGGTGTACTACCTGTCTATTTTCGCGCGAGTGCTGGTCCACAATCGGCCCTTCTTCTTCGCCTTCTTCCAGCAGCTCTCCGCTCAGGCTGGCCAGAACCTCTTGGCTCCCCTCGTGGACTTCTGGGCGGAGAAGGTAACACCGCGCACGCATCACTGCACACGCACAGATCACACCACACACACGTAGTGAGAAGCTTACGATGACCACGACGGGGTGTGGCGCAGGCGGACAGCATGAGCGAATCCCACATGCGAAAGCTGACGGGCCTGGCCCTGTGCCTGCTGCTCCCGACCAACGATCCTCAGCTGCTGCAGCGCACGCCTCTCATTCTAGGAGTAGTCACCTCCGTACTCGCCGACACACACCAAAACCCATTCGAGTACGTTCAACCCCCTCCCCGAGGGGAACCTCATGTCCGTGTAAAGGCCGCACACACGATTCGAGCTGACGCTGCCCCCGCGCTCACAGGAACCTGGTTGTGACCTCCGACGACGAGACCGCGGCCACCGAACTCATTCGACAAACGCAAGCGGTACGACACCTCACACTCTTCTTCTTCTTCTTCGCGCTTCTCTTTGGCGCACGCTGGGCTGATGTGCGTGTGCGCCGTGTGTTCGATTCGCAATCACAGATGTATCGCAAGGACCCCGCCAACAGCACGAACCTGCGCACCTTCTGCCTCGAACGCCTGCAGGAGGCCGCCGAGCTCAACGGGCAGCAGAACTACCAGGCGCGCGTCCTCTCCACCGTCGACCCGGTCATCCTGGCCAGCCTCCAGGCCCCGCCCGCCGCCCAGCCGGGCCAGTAGGATGAGTCGTTGCCGGAGGCCACCGCCACAACTGTGCTGGTCACCGTCACAGCGAGGCCACGGCCCTCCTCTCTGTGTCGTTGGTTGGAAAATTGGCTGGAAAATTGGATTAATGAAACGTTTCCTGATCTGGACTCGCTTTCATCGGCTCTGGACCAGGATCAAACGACATCGAGGGGCTTGACTCGGTGGGTGGGGGACGAGAAGACGCAGGAGAAGGAGGAAAGAAGAAGACGACCAAGGGGAAGAAAGAGCAAGGAATTAGATTATCCATAAACCTGTGCTGATTAATTGGATTAATTAATCGCCAAGCATGGCACCGCCTGAGTATCATTACCCGGTCTATGACTGCTTCAAAGAATTCTCTCTCTGGCCATGCATCTCGTACGCTCGCCTTGGCTCATCCGCAATTAATCGTCAGGATGTGATGATCATCCATCCCCTCCTCGCTGCAGGTCTTCTGTGCTGGCATCCTTGTTCACCCTCACGTTTCTGCTCGCCCTGGCCGTTCTCATCCCCGTCCTCTACAAGACAAGACGGTAGCTCCCCTGCCACAATAATACTCCATTTATCCATCCTATTGATCATGAATCTTGGATCCCTCGCAGCTGGTGGGGTCATCAGCAAGTGATTCTGTTCCTAGTGCTCTTGGAGATGGTCCTCGGCATCCTTCGCTACGCTGCCTTCAAACGACACGGCCTTGGTACATCCACATCTGATTCGTAGTAGTAGTGTAGCGGTCCCTTTCATCCTCATCCCTCGTCTTCACCCCATCCCAGCCGTGGCGCTGTCCTACTTGAAGCTGCTTCAGCTGTGCGCCATCTGCTTCTTCTTCTTCCACTCGGTCCTGCGCTCGTGGGGCCGTGAGCACTACATGAAGTGGTAGGTCTTCGTCGTCTTCTTCTTCATAGGAGTGCCTATAGCGCTGATGGTGCGTGGCGTACATCAACAGGATCGTGTGGCCCGTGACGACGGGGCTCGTCCTCTACCTCACCGCCATCCTCGTGTTGTCGATCCTCGGCCTCTTCTCCTTCCTCGACGAGTGCCAAGGTGCGCTCCCTACATCTTAGGCCCGTGGCTCAGGCTTCAGGCGCTAACTTGTTGTTCCTTGGCCAGATCCGGCCTGGCTCATCTTCTCGGCGAGCGGCTTCGTGCTGACTTGCATGTTTTTGATCTGCGCTTACCTCATACTTCGGTCCGCACCACCGCACCACCGCACACGCACACGCACGCGCACCACCGCGCGCCCACGTCGCGCTGACTCATGAGCGTGCAGAAAATTGAACAAGACAACGATTTCGCCACGATTCAAGCAGCGCAGCAAGTTTCAGCTGTGGTCTCTCTCTATCGTGTGGTTCTTCACCACCCTGGTACGCGCCAACGTCCAACGCAGCGCACCGCAACACGTGGTACTGTCGTGAGCCAAGTGTTAACACTTGAGCGCTCGTGCCGCCTCTCCGTATACGCACAGGGCGCCATCTTCTACGACGTCTTCCTGGTGTCGGCATCGTCGAACGGTCGAGAATGTGAGCTCTACTTGAGTGTATGTGCTCCCGCCTCAGTTTGCGCCGCTGTGTGTTGTTTGAATCCTCAGCTCATGTTCTATTTTGTTTGTCTCACCGCAGAATGTGCCGGCCGCCGACGCGATCGTGCACATTGTCGTCCGTTGGTTCGAGCTCATCTTGCCGGTCTGGGCAGGTAACCCCACTCGCACAACTTGAACACACGCGGCACCGGGGCTCTTGAGTTCTCATTCGTTTCAAACGTTGTTAATCGAAGTGATGATGTTGTTGACAAATTCTTCATATGCCATTTGTTGTTCGTAGTGTGTTACGCCTTCAAGAACACGGCCATGATGAAGCGGAAGAATGCAGCCGGCGATGTCAACTTCCCGCACTTGCGCGTATGTATCGCCACACGACAACACACAGCACACACGATAGCTTAACTGACCTTCTCTCATTCACACAGGGCGATGATAGTACGAGCGAGGTGTCGCGCACGTCGTCGGATCTGTACTTCACCAGCAACCGGCGCCACTTCTCGATGAACGTGCAGAGCGTGGGCGATTACAGCCTCGTGGACCACAGCTACACCGACGAGGACGCCGGGAGCTATCAGAGCTACATCAACGTCACGCCCACGAGCTTTAACATCGAGTCCCCCCTCGTCACGCCACACTAAGCCACACCACCCCACTCACTCCTCCACCTCCCCACACAGAGGCGTGTGCGCGTGCGGCGTTCGCCTGGTGCTGCTCATCATTTTTCGAGGGATCGCACGCGCACTCGCCCGACAGTGGTATATCTCTCCGCATATTATGTCTCCTTGCCCATTTACCTCTTTGGTCACGTGTACAAATACATGTTTATTATTATTATTGTTATGATCACTCTTAGCAGAGCTCTCCTTTGTCTTGGTTGGCCACGAGTGCAACCAATGGCGCTTCAGTTTTTTAACTTCAGGCCAATGCGAATTTTCCCGACATTCCGCGGTTCCGGCGCGAAACGGCGCTTGCGGCGATTTCTGCGGCATTCCGCACCGTCCCCGAAGGGACTTTGGTGAGTGTGGACCTCACTCCGCGACCTGCCGTCATCCTCAGCACCGATCCACGTTCGGTGCCTCTCTTCCTGCCCACTTCCCTTTAGCCCCTTCCTCCCTGATTGCACACAACGACTACGACCACACACACAACCTCATTCCTCTGCCGGGAACGAGCGAGACAAGACCCGAGCACGTACAACAACCTAACCTACACACACGCGCGCCATGAACATGTACTTCTTCTGAACTCCTCCCCATAGCCTTCCACGTTTTTCTTACTTATCTCACTGCACCAGGGTGCCGGATAGGGAAGAGGATGACGTCCTCGCTATGCAGGAGATCAGCCTCGACGACCCCGCACCACCACAGCCACCTCCACCTCCACCGCCACCTCCACAGCTGCCCGCCCCTGACAATGCCACCATGCCACCACCAACCCACCAACAACCGCCACCAGCTTCGGCCGAAGCCGATCTCGAGCGGGCCATGGGCGGCCCAGCCGCGCCACCGGCAGCGACAGCTGGCGCCAAGAAGAGCGAAGAATTCGAGGACTTTGACCGGAGCGCCGATGAAGCAAAGAAGGAGAGGCTGGGGGACGAAGAGCAGGGCGAAGCCGACGAGGTCGAGCGGATGCCGGAGCGATGGCGGCTGGGCCAAGAGCTGGGCCTGACCAAGATCGGTGCGCTGTTCTGGGCCATGGTGCTGGTCATTCCCAATGCATTCATCCTGCTCCTGCTCCTGATCCCGCTCGGCGAGCCCGACGCGGTGTTCGACCGACACGGGGCGTGGCCGTTCATCTTCTTCGTCAACCCGCTCATCATGGCCCTCGTGGCCTACCTCCAGCTCACGCCCTACTGGGGCGCACACGGCGACGAAAGGCCCTTCACCCTCTTCCCCGAAAAATGTACCGCACACGCACACGCACCACCGCACACGCACACGACACGGTGCTCGCACTCGCACGACTAATGACACGACACGCACAGTGCCAATCATGGCGGCGGTGTACGTGTTGGAGCTGGTGGTGATTCTGGCGCTGGTGCTGCTATTCGACTTTTTCAGCTTCATCGGCCTGGTGTCTCTCGGCATCTCCTTCCTTGTAGCTTTCTTTGGTATAGCCTGCTTCCGTTTCTTCTGTCCCTTATTGGTGCTGACACGCACACGCACACGCACACGCACACGCACACGCACACGCACACGCACACGCACACGCACNNNNGCACACGCACACGCACACGCACACGCACACGCACACGCACACGCACACGCACACGCACACGCAGGGACTTGGGTGTGGCAACGACTGAATAGAAACGAGGCTCTGCTGGTGCTGTACCGAAAGTACATGAAGATTGTGACGCTGCTGTACATTCACTTGATCATCTTGGCTATCTACGTCATCCTCTTCCGTGAACTGCCGGCCAACCTGCAGTCAGTGCTCACCTTTGCCCTCTCGATCGTCGTCTTCATCAACCGAAAGGTACATTCACGCACCGCACATGAGTGTCAAAGAACCAGCTAAGCTAATTGACGTGATTACTGTTGCAACGCGTAGATCATGCTGTCGTTCACGGATCCATTCCCTATCGAGCTGGCAATGCTCATCTCTGGCTTCTGGATAAACAATGTGAGTGACATGGTATGCATCACCATTCATCACCAGAAACACTGCGTTGCAGCGGCACCGACATCTCTACATCGTGTCGTGTTGTGTACGTTGTGCACTTATGAAACAGTTCCAAACGCTGGCCTTCCCCAATGTGAAGGATCCAATCACGTTCCTTTACATTTGGCTCATCAACTTTGTGGGCGACGTCGCTAACCTCATCTTCCTCACTTCCATGTACGCGGCACTCATCCCTCTACAATCGCTGTGCTACACGTTCGTGCTGACGTTATATTTCCTTGTTATCTCTCACGACCAGTTGGTTCAAGATACGCGTGTGGGTCAAAGCGGTATTGTGTTTCATCGTCATCTTCGTGTCATGTCGTCGGCTTGGCTGACTTGATTGGGGGCGGCAGGTGCTGCAAGGCAAGTGTAGGCGAATGCCAAAGCCGGAATTCGAGGACACCAACCCCAACGAGCGCGGCCACTCCAACAACCGGCCCGGTACCCGCCACTCGATCCCGATCCCATTCGGTGTCGGTGAGCTCACCGCACACGCGCGCACGCACCGCCGCACACGCACACGTTCAGGTTATCGCCGGCGACAGGCGCGATTCTACTTCTGGCGAATCATTAGCAAGTTGGTGGCGATTGCTTTCTACTTCACCGTGAGCCTCGTGTTGCGCTACTACGACACCAACAACCAATACTTCAACTTTTCCAACGACCCCTACACTGTCATCACCTCCTCCGAAGGTAGTACCTTTTCGCCTGTGTATGTGGTGCGTGTGCGTGTGCGTGTGCGTGTGCGCTGACGCAGAACAAAATCAGGTGAGCACCCGAATGTGTTGTCGGGATCCGACTACGCCAACAGCATCATCTACGTGTCGTGCAACTTCGTGGTGACCCTGCTCGCGGGCCTGCTGGGCTACGCGCTGCTGCGCTGGCACTGGCGCGAGGTCTTCCGGCAGCTGGCGCCCATCGCGCGCACGCTGGCCCACAACCACACCTTCATCGGGTTCATCGCCGCTATCGTCGCCCACAACGGGCTCCTGGCCATCGTCTTCCTCCAGTACCATCAACGTATCTGGTGGTACGACCTCTCCTTCATCTGACCACCGGCGGCAGAGTGGCCACACAAAATATAAATTAAAATCACCAAGTTCCCGGAAAAAGCCTGCTTAAATGGCATTCCGATCATTCCTTGAATTTATCATTATTTTCTTTGTTATTTCTTTTCGTTCCAAGAGAATTCTGTCTTCGTGGTGAAGCGCTTTTTTTCTCAGAGAGGGGAGCATGTCTGGGCCATGCCTCGACGTTGACTTCGCTGATACGGTCCTGCAGACCACGTCGGAGCCCACGCAACGCACGAGAGAGGCGCAAGACCGCCACACCTTTGGTTGAAACGATAGAAAAGCCAAAAGATGCAACAACAACAACAGACCAAACAAGCAGAGATGCAACAACAGCCGCTGTCTGCCGAAAAGCTGAGGAGCCTCCTGTTCGCGCAGGGCGTGGAGGAGCGCGTGGAGGTCAACCAGCGGCATCTCATCGACAAGATCCTCGCACGCTACAGGTTGGCCTCCTTTCGTACTATTTTTTAATTATTTAAAACAAAATAACAATAATATAATTATAATTATTAATATAAAATGAGAAATATAGGAATTAAATAGAAGCAAATAATTATGGTGTTGTGTGCCCAGTTCCGAGTTCACGCTGTTCCGGGAGCTCATCCAGAACGCCAACGACGCCGGGGCCTCGCACGTGGAGGTGCGCCTGAGCACCGGGGCGGGCGCAGCCTACCGGCCCGCTACGCACGCCGACGACGGCGGTGGAGGGGAGACGTCATCGTCCTCCTCCTCCATCGTGTCATCAGCTTCATCGGCCGCCTCGGCCATTCTCAACATCTTCAAATGGGGCTCCACCTGGTCGTCGACCTCTTCTTCATCGAGCGATGACTCGTCGACATCGGCCGAGAACGAGCCGGCAGCGAAGAACAAGAAGAAGAAGGCCGGCGAGCTGCGACGATTCGGCACCTGCGTGGCCACTGAGATCGAGATCCGAAACAACGGACGCACCTTCAGCGGCGACGACTGGAACCGCGTGCGCAAGATCGCTGAGGGCAATCCCAACTCTGGTGCGCACACACCGCACACGACCAATGACACGACACGACGCACGCTAACATGGATGGACGCTGCGCGCGCGTGAGTACAGAGGCGTGCGGCATGTTCGGCGTGGGCTTCTATTCGGTGTTTGCAGTGACGGAGCAGCCGATTGTTAGATCCGGCGACGAGTACCTCGCGTTCCACTGGAAGGGCGACATGCTGGTCACCACCCGGGGCCAGATCGAATCCGACGCGCCGGCGGCGCAGAAGGCCGAAGACAAGAAGTGGGTCTCCTTCATTCTCGAGGGGCGCGAGCCCCTGCCGCTCGATCTCGACCAACTGTGCAAGTGCGCACTCACCCGTCATCATTCACAAACTGAACTGCACACGCACACGCGCACACCATCGCACGCACATGCACATGCACGTGTGCTGATTGTGATTCTTTCCAAAGGTTCCTAGTCAAGTCGGTGGCGTTCACGACCAACGTGCGGCAGATCACGCTGCTGGTGGACGGCCAGGAGCTGTTCCAGGTGCGCACGGGCACCTCGTCGAGCGACGCGACGCACATCAAGGTACCGCCAAAGAGGAACTCCAACCAGCTCGCCAAGCTACAGAAAGACGGACTGGGCTTTATGACCATCGGTGCGTGTCTGGCCTCGCCTACCACTTCAGTGTTGACTTCTTCAAGTCTTGACCATCTTTGACCCTCCAATTGACCTTAGCTGACCTGCGACTCACAATTCCCATTAAATTGATTTGCTCACACCAGCGTCGCTGGAGGAGCACCAGCGGGTGGTGGAGGTCACGATGTACCCCGACACAACACCGACGTATCGGGTCAGCACGAGGCAGCTCGCGGCGCAGGTCGACGTCCATTGGGGCCTCGTGCCGAACTACCTGGAGAACATGAAGCGCATCCTCAAGAAGAGTCCACCCTCGCGCACCAACATTCTGATGCTCTATAATTTCGAAACGTTGGATCAGTACGTGTCCCGCCTCTTGCCACACGCACACGCACCACCGCACACGCAACACGCACGGTACACCGCTGATTCCTGACTTCTTTGTGTTCGAAATGCAGAGAGCGAGACCAGTTTGTGGCTGATCTTTTTCCGAGCCCTAATAATGGGCACATTTACATCGGCTTCTCGACCCATCAGACCACGGGCTCGGGCTTCCACATCGCTGCTCAGGTACGCGCGCGACCCAACCGCTGTTTTGGACACCTCCGGACCTGACTCTGATCTCGACGCACTTCTTTCATAGTTGATACCGACGGTCGAGCGAGAAAATATTGATTTCCAGGACGTGTACATATCCAACTGGAACTGTAATCTTCTTTCGGTGGCCGGCCAGGTGCGACTGACTTCACCAATGCCGTTCTCTCTGTTTATTAAGTAGCGGATGATGAGATCTTTTGCTTACGTTCCTCCCCCCAAGGTGTCACGTCTGTACTATGATCACGTGCTTGCTTCGCTGGCGCACGTAGTGCCGACCGAAGAGACGCCTCAATCACTGGCAGACCAAGCCACCATCGCCAACCTGCTCGAGGCCTACAGGTAACACACACACACACACACACACACACACACACACACACACACACAC
>CDFE01062667.1:28701-44719 GCA_000826465.1 Acanthamoeba mauritaniensis | reverse complement strand
TGTGTGTGTGTGTGTGTGTGTGTGTGTGTGTGTGTGTGTGTGTTCGCGCGTATGCGTCTGACACGGCTTTTGCTTCGTGCTTCGCAGGAAGCCGTTGTTGACGCACACGATGCAGGGCAAGAAGCGGAAGCACCTGCGACCCGAGGCTGAACGAATGCTCGATCAGCTCACGATCTACGCTGTCGATCGAATCGAACGCGTGCTTCAATTCAAGGGCGGCAAGAAGGTGCACGAGGAGGCCACCGTCAGCATCGTCCAGCGCCGCAAAGACGACGTGTGTCTCTACATCACCGACGGTACCCATGCGCGCGTGTGCGGTCGTGTGTCGTGTGTGTGTGGCGGTGCGTGGGAGATTGACTCATGCGTCGATCAGGTGGTGATGTGGACTACTTCGATGTGGGGAGCGAGTTGGTGCCAATGCTCTACGGTACGCCCAAGCACGACGACGCGCTCCTCGTGGCGATGCTCCTCCAGACCTCCATTCCCGCCCTGCGCCGAGGAGGTACCGCCACCTTAATCATCCCTCCGCCACCTTAAAAACCTCACCGCGGCCTCGTTAATGTGAGTAGGGTGGCCCGTGGACCGGCTGCTGCAGCTGGGCCGGGACGAGGCGGCCGCGCCATCTGCGGGCAAGCCCGACGCGTACCACCCGCTCGCGGCCATGAAGGCGGGCGACGGTCATGCTGACGTCACGCCGACGTCAACCACCACCACGACCACCTCCGAGCCCCAACTGCGCACCACCCGCGGTGAAGAAGAGGAGCAGCTCGTCCAATCCAACACCTATAAAGAAAGGTGCGACACATACACGCACACGACCAACGACACGCACACGACCAACGACACGCACACGACCAACGACACGACACCCGTGTGCTGACTGGATGTTGCGTACAGTACGCATACGAGGGACGACCGGCGGTCGGCGTCGGGCCGGGACCACCAGCGAGAGATGAATCGGCAGCTGGGCCTGGCCATGCGGGGCTTCTCGGCGCAGGCGCCCGCGCGGGTGCAACAGGAGGCCGGCGAGAAGCGGAGCGTGCACTACAGCTGCGAGGTCATCCCGCAGCAGACCCTCCGCAAGCTCGCCACCGTGCAGGGCGTCGATCTCTACCTCGAAGATGGCGTCGACTCGGTACGCTCGCACGCTGACGTGCCTGCGCGTGCACTGTTACCACTCACACGACCGCACACGCACACGCACACGCGTAAACCGCATACGCACACGCTCGTCGCACACAGGCGGATGAGTTTCGGGAGGCGGCGGAGGGGATGGCGGCGTTGCTGCGGAAGCTGGCGGGACAGATCTTCTCGGTGCCGCTGCAAAGCTTCAAGATGTTCGTGGCCCACTCGGGCAACCGCATCGCCTTCAACCTCCAGCGTGCCGTCTACTTCAACCTGGGCATCTACGCCGACCTGCACCATGGGTACCACACCCTCGCACACGCGTCACGACATCGTAGACGAGACACTTACCGGTGTGTTCGGTTGGACGAGGAGCAGAAGGAGCGCAGCGGAGGCGATGTCGTTCTGGTACATGACGACGTGCCACGAGCTGGCCCACAACTCGTTCGAACTGCACAACGAGGAACACGGAGCGCTGCTCGAGTGGATGGCCCACGCCTACATGCCCGCCCTCCACAAACACCTCCCGCCAGCCACCACCACCACCCGCAAGGGCTAGCCTATCATGATTGCTATTGAAACATCGTGTTTTAAAAAAAATGTCCACTCACACGTTAGCGCAGACGTTTGGCGATTTCGTTGATGTAGGTGATGGTGCTCAGCCGGTCGGGGGTCGGAAGGCCCGTGATGTCCTCCGGGTCCAGGATGTGCGTCACCCCGACGCCGTCCAACGCCGCAAACGCCTTCTCCAACCTGCGCGCAAACCCGTTCGTTTCAGTCGACACAATGAAACGAAACGAAACGAAAAACAAAGGAGAGGGCTTCGAACCTGGCGAAGGGCGTCATGGCCTCGACGTCATCCCAAGCAAAGGCCGAGGGCACGTGGTAGTGGGCCAGCGCCGCGAACGCCTTACCGTCCTTCCACGACGTCGTGAAGTTGGTCACTGCAACACAACACAACAGCGAAGAAGGCCAGTTTTAGATACGACATTGGGGGGGGCAAAAGAGAGAAAGCGAAACGAAAGCGAAAGACGTACCGGTGACGCCCTCATACTTTTCGGCGATGGACTTGCACCACTGGAGGAGGCTGTCGAGGGCCGACGAGCCGCCGCCGGCGGGCGACCCGCGCAGCGAGCCCGAGCCCGACGGCGACGCTCGGCCGCTTGGACTCGTGGGCGCCGCAGTCAAGCCGGGCGAAGAGTGGGTGCGCAGCAGCGAGCGGTGCTCGGTAACTGCCGGCGACGTCGGCGGCGTCGAAGCCTTTTCGCCCGCGGCAGCGGCGGCGGTGGCGGCGGGCGCCGACTTCTTCAGACGGACGGCGCCGAGGTCGATGTTGCCAAAGCCCATCATGCCGCCGCGACCACGCCCGCCCGGCGCGCCCGGTCGGCTCAGCACAACTGACTTCGAGCCGTGGGGCGACACGTTCAATCCCATCGCCTGCCGTGTGTGTGGTGGGCGTGTGCGCATGCGTGCGACGAGCGAGTGCGGTGAGCGAGTGCGCCGCGAGGGCGAGCGAGAGCGGCTGGGCGTACAGTGGTGATGGGTTGCGCATGGGGGGAAGCCGACTCGTCATCGGCGGCGAGCGCGGCGGGCGCATCGTCGCCGAGGTCGGCAGTGCAGGGCTCGAGCTCCTTGAGGGCCGGGTGGCTGAACTGCTCGCGCCGGCCGGCGCCCGTCATGGCCCGCCGCTTGGGCTTCTTGCGGGACTTGCCCCGCTTGCGCAGGCTCTCCTCCGGCACGAATCGCTCCTTGCTCAACGAGTCTACACCACACATCGTCAGCAGAAACAGACGCGCGCGTGCGGTCACGACACACGGCACATACGCCACACGGCACGCACGACATACGAGAAGGGGGTCGGTACCGAGGCGCTTGCGGCCCTTGGGGGCAAGCGTGTCGAGCAGGTCGGACTTGGTGCGCAGCCTGGATTGCTGAGGCTGCGGCTGCACCTCCAGAGGCGTAGCCTCCCTCTCTTCCGCGGCAGCGGCGGCCGCCGCCTCTTCCTCCTGCCGGTCCTGCTGCTGCTTACGCGCCTCGGCCTCGGCCTTCTCGGCCCTCTCTCGCTCGGCGTGCTCCCGCTCGGCCTGCTCCCTCTCGCTCCTCTCCCGCGCCTCCCGTTGGACCGCCTCTTCCCGCGCCCTTTCCTTTTCCGCCTCCTCCCGCGCCTTCCGCTCCTCCTCCCTCTTCGCCGCCTCCGCGGCCTCCTCCGCGGCCTTGGCTTTCCGCGCCTCCTCCGCCTCCCTCTCTTTCTCCTCCCTCGCCACCTGCGCGAGTCGCTCCCGCTCTCGCTCCTCCGCCTGCACCCGCTCCTCCTGCTCCTTCTGTTCGGCCTTGGCCCACTCCTCCTGCTCCGCCTGCTGCCGCTGCCGCTGCTTCTCCTGTTCACGCGCGAGTCGCTCCCGCTCGGCCTGCTCCCGCTCGACCTTTTCGCGCTCGACCTTTTCGCGCTCCTCCCGCTCGGCCTGCTCCCGCTCGACCTTTTCGCGCTCCTCCCGCTCGGCCTGCTCCCGCTCGACCTTTTCGCGCTCGGCCTGCTGCTGCGCCTCCCGCTCGGCCTTCTCCCTCTCGAGCTGCTCCGCCTTCATCTCCTCCTCCTCCTCCTTCCTCTCCTCGCGCTCCCGCTCTGCCTTCGCCTCCTCTTCGGCCGCAGCTGCGGCCTTGGCCGCCTCCTCCTTCTTGTGGGCGGCGTCAGCTGTCGCGGCGACCTCGGTGGTCTCGGCCGGCGGCTGGGCGGGCTTGCGCGGGGCCGGGGTGGGAAGGGGCACGTCTCGTCGCGCCGCGGCGGGCGCACCTCGGCCGCCGCCCCGCACCGGCCGGCCCCTGGTCCCTCCGCCTCCGCGCTTGGGCGGCAACGGCCGCCTCCTCTCCGTCGTACCCGCAGCCGCCGTCGCCGGCGTCGTGGGCGCGGCTGCGGTCTCAACGGTCTCGCTCGGTTTCTCGGCCGCGGCCGGCGGCGGCTTGGGCAGCGCCGGTCTCTTCGCCGCCACGCGCGGCGGGCTGGCCGCAGCTGCGGCAGGCGCCGTGGTGGTGACGTCAGCAGCGGTGGGGGTAGGAGTGGTGGTGGACTTGGCCTCGGCCCACTGGGCGGTGGGCTTCTTCTCGCCGAAGCCCTCCGAGTAGTTGCCCTTCGACTTGAACAGCTGTGCAAAGTGCGGCTTGCAGTAGAACGCACCCGACACCGACGCATAGTTCCCTGTGGTGTGTGTGTGTGTGTGTGGCCACGTCAGCGTCAGCACGCGTGCCGTGCGTGTGCGTTTGCGGTGGCGTGTGGTGCGTACCGAGCTTGAGCGTGCCGTTGCAGTGGGCGCAGCGGAAGCAGGCGCGGTGGAACACCTTCTTATCGACCGACAGGCGCTCGCTAAAGTAGACCTTCTTGGCGCACGCTGCGCACGCCTCGTCGTTGATCTCTCCTGACGACGTCGCATCAGCTGCCACCGCCACCGTCGCGGGCACTGCGGGCTTCTTCGCCCCGCCGGCCGCCGGTCGTCGGGGCGCCGGCTTGGCCTTAACAGGCGCGGCCGCTGCGGCAGGCACAGGAGTGGCATTTGTGTCGGTGGGCTTGGTGGCTTCCGGGCTGGCGGCGAACTCGCGCAGCCGCTCAGCGGCGTAGTCCCGGAGCTGCTTGGCCTCGGCCAGCACCGCCTGCGCCTCGCTAACCTTCTGCGCCCTACGTTCCCTCTCCTCCCGCTCCCTCGTCTCCTTCTCCTTCTCCACCTCCCGCTCCCTCGCCTCCTTCTCTCGCCTTAGCTGCTCCTCCTTCTCCCTCGCCTCCTTTTCCTTCGTCTCCCGCTCCCGCCTGAGCTGCTCCTCCCGCTCCCTAGCCTCCTTCTCCTGCTGAGCCTGGGCCTGGGCCTGGGCCTGGGCCGCGGCCTTCTCCCTTTCTTCGGCCTCCTTATGCTGCTTCTTGAGCTGCTGCTCGTCGTGCCACTTGCGCTCCTTCTCCTCGAGCCCAAAGTCCAGGGTTACGGCGGCCTCGACGGTGGCCGCCGCTGCCGGCTTCTCGGCCGCGAGGGCGGCGGTGATGCCGACGTCGCGCAGGAACTCGTCGGCGTCGCCAAAGTCGAGCTGGCGGGTCTTTCGCGGCTGCGCCGGCGATGCCTTGGTTGTAGGCGTCGCTGGCTTGGCTGCCGCCGCCGCCGCGAAGCCGCCAAAGAGCGGGTCGTCGTCCACCTCCGCAAAGAGCGAAGACGAAGACGACGGGGCCTTGGACGGGGTCTTGGCCGGGGAGGTGAAGGAGAAGATGGAGTCGGCGTCGCCGAACAGGGAATCGGCGGCCGACTTCTTTTTGGCGGACCCCGGGGTGCCGGCGGCGCGCCTGGTGGAGGGTGACGTCAGTAGGCTGTCGGCCTCCGCGAAGAGGTCCTCGAACCGCGGCTCCGCCTTCTTCTTTTGCTGCTGTTGATGCTGCTCACGCTCGGCCTTTTCGCGCTCCTCTTTGGCCAGTCGCTCGGCCTGTTTGTGTGCTTCCTGCTCCTGTGCGATCCGCTCTCTCTCGGCCTTCTCGTGCTCCTCCCGGGCCAATCGTTCGGCCTGCTCTCGCTCGGCCTGTTCGCGCTCCTCCCGCTCAGCCTGCTCACGTGCGGCCTGCTCACGTGCGGCCTGCTCGCGCTCAGCCTTCTCGCGCTCTTCTCGGGCCAACCGCTCAGCCTGTTCACGTGCTGCCTGTTCGCGCTGCTCCCGCTCAGCCTTCTCTCGCTCCTCCCGCTCACGTGCGGCTTGCTCGCGCTCGGCCTTCTCGCGCTCCTCCCTGGCCAATCGCTCGGCCTGTTCGCGCGCCTGTTCGGCCTGCTCGCGCTCGGCCTTCTCGCGCTCCTCCCGCTCAGCCTGCTCACGTGCGGCCTGCTCGCGTTCTTCCCGGGCCAACCGCTCGGCCTCCTCTCGTTCGGCCTTCTCATGCTCCTCCCGGGCCAGCCGCTCAGCCTGCTCTCGCTCGGCCTTCTCGCGCTCCTCCCGGGCCAATCGCTCGGACTTCTCATGCTCCTCCCGAGCCAGCCGTTCGGCCTGCTCTCGCTCGGCCTTCTCGCGCTCCTCCTGGGCCAATCGCTCAGCCTGTTCGCGCTCGGCCTTCTCCCGTTCTTCTCGGGCCAGCCGCTCGGCCTGCTCTCGCTCGGCCTTCTCGCGCTCCTCCCGCGCCAATCGCTCGGCCTGTTCGCGCTCGGCCTTCTCCCGTTCTTCTCGGGCCAGCCGCTCGGCCTCTTCGCGCTCCCGGGTCAGCCGCTCGGCCTCCTCGCGCTGCTGCTGCTCCTTCTGTCGCCTGGCCTCCTCCTCGGTCTCCTGTCGCAGCCTCTCCCGCTCGGCCTCCTCCTCTTCCCGCTGCTGCTTCCGCTTCTTCTCGGCCTCGGCCGTCGCCTTCTCCTCCTCTTCCCTGCGTGCAGCCCTTTCCCGCTCCTCGGCCTTCTTACGCTCCTCGGCCTTGGCCTCCTCTTCAGCCGCAGCCGCAGCCCTGGCTGCCTCGGCCTTGGGCGCTGCGGCGGGCGCAGGCGCACCGAAGAGTGGGTCCTCGATCTCGCCGAACAGCGACGACGACAGCGACGACTTCGACGACGAAAGGAAATCAAAGCCGCCATCATCGCCCTCCACGAAGAGGGAGCTGCTGGTGGTGCCGGCCTTCTTGGCGGGCGGCGCGTCGAACGCAAAGAGGTCCTCGAACAGCGCCGACTTGGCGGCCGCCGGCTTCGTAGTCTTCGTGATCGTCTTTGGCGATGACGAGATGAACTCAAAATCGGAGAACGTTCCGCTCCCTTCCGTGCTCGCCGCCGCAGCCGCCTCCTCCTTCTGCTGCCTCGCGGCCTCGACCTCAGCCTCTTGTCTCGCGCGCCGTAGCTCCTGCTCCTCGCGCTCCTGCTGCCGCCTCGCAGCTTCGGCCTGAGCCTTCATCTGGGCCTCGGCCTCGGCCTCGCGCTGGAGCTCCTCCTCGGCAGCGGCCACCGCTGCTTCCTGCCGTTGACGTTCGGCTTCGGCCGCTTCGGCTTCAGCTTGGGCCTTGCGAGCCTTCTCGGCCTCGGCCTGAGCTGCGGCTTCGGCGGCCTCGGCCGCGGCCGCTTGCCTCCGCTGCTCCTCGGCTTCGGCCGCTTCGGCTTCAGCCTGGGCCTTGCGGGCCTTCTCGGCCTCGGCCTGAGCTGCAGCCTCGGCGGCTTCACGCTGGATCTGGAGCTGTCGCTTGCGCTCGTGCTCCTCGAGTTCCTTCATGAGGCGGGCAGACTCGGCTTCTTCCTCGTCCCGCTGCCGTTGCTTCTCTCTGGCCGCAGCTGCGTCTTCACCGCCGCCAAAGGCATGACCGAACAGAGGGTCGCCGCCGGCACCAGCGTCGGCGCCGAAGCCTGAGTCGCCGAACAGATCATCGAACGACACCACTGGCTGTAGCCACGAACGTAGTAATGAGCACACTCCGCACACACCACACACACCGCACACACCGAGAGGAAATGTGCACCTTCTTGGCGGCGGAGGGGCGCGCAAAGACAGGGTTGTCGTCGCCAAAGAGCGAGTCAGCGCTGAACAGGGTCGAGGCCTGCTTCTGCTGCTGCATCTGACGCTGCTTCTCCGCCGCTTCGGCCTCAGCAGCAGCAGCCGCCGCCGCCACCGCTTCCCGCTTCCGTTTTTCCTCCGCAGCCGCGTCGGCCTGGGCCTTCCTCTCCCTCGCCTCGGCCTCTTCTCGTCTCCTGCGTTCCTCCTCCTCCTGCTCCAGCTCCAGTTTCCTTTGCCTTTCCTTTTCGTCTTCCTCTTCTTTTCTCTTCTTCGCTTCTTCCGCTTCCGCGGCGGCCCTCCTTTCCTTCTCCGCTTCTTCTTCTTCTTCTCGTTGCTGCTTCTGCTTGAGGGCGTCGACGTTGGCGTCGACACTGGTGCCGCCGCCGGCGCGAGGGGTCCACACCGGGTCGGCGTCACCGAAGAGGTCCTCCCAGACCTGCTTCTTCTTGGCCTGCTGCTGCTGCGCGGCCTCGCTCGGCGCTGAGTCCTCCCCGAACAGCGACACTGGCGCCGCCGTCCCGAACATACCAGCGGACTTGGCCGACGACGAGGACGAAGTGACGGTGGCGGTGGTGGGCTTCTTCTTAGCCGTGTAGCCGAACGAGAGCGGGTCGTCTTCGTCTTCTTCCTCGTCTTCCTTTTCGACCGCATCGTCCGCGTCATCGAAGAGGTTGGTCGCGGCCACGGGCGTCTTCTTGATAGCCGCTGCGGCGGCGGCGGTGGTGATGGGAGTCTTCTTGGTGGTGGCCAGGGGGTCGTCATCGTCATCGTCATTGTTGCCGCTGCCGCGGAGCAGGTTCTCGGTGGAGGCAAAGATCTCGGCGGTGTGCACCTGGTCGCTGGAGGCCAGCGTCGGCTGCAGTCCGGCCAGCTTCGAGCCGCTACGCGCGCGTCGCTGCCGCTCGCCGTCTTCTTCGTCCTCCGTCACGGTCGCGCGACGCGTCGAGGCCGGCGATGGCGTCTGTGTGGCGCGTAAAATAATTTTTAATATTATTATAATATTAGCAATATTATAATAATATTCTATTCATCGAATGATTAAATAGTGTGATTATTCTCAATGCAATGTGGTTTTTTGATTATAAATGAATAAAATAACATTTCATAAAGAAAATAAATATTTATTACATTTAACGATTTGAAGGGGCGTACGGCATTGTTGGCGGATGAAGAGAGGGAGGAGGTGCGGGATGAAGCAGAGGTCTCTGCAGACGAGGCACTACTCGAAGATGGAGACGGCGAAGCGGCAGGCTGGCCGCCGCCCAACCAACCAAGAAGCCCCTCCTTGGCCGGCGCTGGAGCCGCCCCCGGCCTGGCCGGCGCGCTCTGCTGATTTCCCATGGGGATCAGCTGTTCGAACCAAAGATGCAACGTCGGCCACCCTTCCTCTTCCCGACTTGTCTCGCCGGCACTCGTTATTGGGGGGGGTTGAGAGACCACAGAAAAATGGCCGCCTCTTTCTTGTGTCGACACATTTAGGAGCAAAAAAGAATCCCGTGGTCGAAAATGCTGGAGGGTAGCGTGGTCAGACTCTTGTGTACATACATGCCCAGTGTCTGTGTACAGCCCAGCAAGTTTGGCTGGGTTGGCCTGCACATATGTGGTGGTGGCAGATGGAATGTTGTTGGGGGTGCTGCATATTTTCTGTGGCTGAGTACTGTCATGTGGTGTGTGGCCATGATTTAAAGAGCATTAACCACAAGGGTTATGCTATCTTCTTGAACAAGTGGAGACACCTGCTGCTGGGAGTAGATGTGGAGGTCTTGTTGGATCACCATGCTCTCCAGTGGCTCTTCAATCAGTGAGACATCTGTACATAAAACACTGTCATTTTGCCATTTTTGGTGAGGTTGGTACAGATCTCCACTGGAGGAAAGGTGCAAATGGTTGCTGGGCATTCATTCCATGGCACTGAAGGAATTGTCCTGATTTTGACTGTGGCTTCACCTTTCATCAAAAACACTGAGTCCCTTCAGCCTCAGTCCATGAGATCTTCAGACACCTGTCAAAAAAAAAACTTGTCTTTCCTGTGTGCACATGGATTTACATGTTGTTCTTGGCAATCAGCTCTTGCAATAGAGTGTTGCTGTGGACTTGACTGGCTTGGTGTGTGATCTGCTGTGTGAATTCCTGCACCTTCATCATCCACCAATGGAGTGCTAAGCAAGATTCACTGACCCTTTTTCATGAACACTTGGTTATAGACTGTCCAGCAATCCTCCCTGCACTCAGTGGTGGAAAGGGTCATCAGCCAGATGAAATGAGACCATTAACCTCTGACCAGATGAAATGTGAGTCACAGTCATGGAAGGGAGGGTGATTTTGATTAAAAATGAAATTAAGCCTGCCTACATTAGAAGTGTGGTTGTTGACAGAGTGGAATCAGCAAGCTCAAGGGGCAGTGGTCTTGGAGGGCATTCTTCTTCTTTTGAAGAGCCTTTGAGTTCACACTCACTTCTCTCTCACTACTCACCCAACCCCACCATTTTCACCCTCGACCTTGCAACATAGACATGGAGACCCCTGGTGGAGTATCACCCACCCATGCCCCCAGTAGCTCCTTCTTTTTGTCAGCTACAGAGTTCATCAACCAATCCAGGCATCCACTGACTTCTGAAGTCAGTGGGTCTGAAGGTGCTTCCACTTTGGCTCTGGCAGTGTCCTCTGGCACTGTCCTCCAACCCTCAGGTCAAGATGGTCAACTTTCTCCATTTGCAGTGTCCAATCATTCAGGCTTGTGTGTCACTGTCTTCAACAAGATCTGCATGTGTAAAGATGTTGGTGGTCTCCAGGTTGGAGTATGAGCTCAACAACCTCAAGCAGGCCCACTAGGCACTTGCTGGTATGTTCCTGTCTCTGGAGGAGGTGAGACAGCCAGGGTGAAGCTGGTGGCCATCATTGAGCAGCACACAAAGGTGGAGTGGCTAGTGGCGCAGTTGGGCAGCTGGAAGTCTCCCCTGTTGAGGGTCACTGTTCCAGTTCAGGCAGCTACGTGTTGAGGCTGTGATGACAAGCCCCACAGCCGACCGGGAAAGGACTGGACGGCGCTCTGGGCCTTGGTTGGCATAGCGCCAGGAGAGGGTGAAGGTTATTTGCAGAAACTTTCTGCTCATGTCCATTCCTTCATGCCTTAGAACTCTCAGCTGCCGCATACGCACACTCACACGACATGGAAGTGTGGCATACCGACAAAGTCGTGGTGTTGCTTGTAGTCGTTGTAAAGCGCGAGGATGGCGTCGGCGCTCTCGGCCACGATGTCAGGCGTGCGGAAGCGCCAGTGGCAGGATCTCGGACTCGTAGGGCTCCACGGACAGCACGCCCTGCTCACCGCGGCCCACCTGGTACAGCTCTGGGTGCGCCCTCATGTCGAGCAACGCAGATGCGCCGCTCGCCCGATTTCTACGAGCCTTCCTCCGCCATTCCCCGCGCCACAAGCCTCACGGCTGCCCTCCTCTTCATCGCCTTCTTCATCTTTATCCCCGTTCTGCCCCAGGGTTGAAAAGATATCTTTGCCGAGTTAAAGATAGGAGTCTTGAGTCTTGATCATGATCAACATGTCTTTCTTTTGTACATTCATCAGGAGAGGGAACAGCGCTGGGAGTTGCCACCGTGCTTGTTCTTCTTCGTGGCATTGTTTCCCTCGTCTTCGCTGTTGAACCGACGGATCTGGCGCACGGCGGCAAAGAAGCACTCCTGCACGTTCATGTCCTCCTTGGCCGAAGTCTCGAGAAACACGCAGGCGCCTCCCAGCGACTGGGCCAGCGCGGCGCCTTCGGCCACGGCCACAGTGCGCTGGGACTCCAGGTCGCACTTGTTGCCCACCACCGCCACCACGACCAGGTCGTCGCTGTCCTTGACCCGACGGATTTGGTCGTGGAGGACCGTCACCTCTTCGAAGGACGCGCGCGAGGTGATGTCGTACACACACACGAAGCCCTGGCCCTCGCGCAGTTGCGTGTCCCTAACAACGCTGATCCCTTACTTTAGCCATTTTTGTTGGTTGTTTTTTTTCCTGAAACAAACCTTTAAAAGCAAGAATAACGAAGAATAAAATAACAATAACAAATAACAAATAACAAATAACAAATAACAAATAACAAATAACAAATAACAAATAATCAATAACCAATAACTGTTAATGAAGAAGGTTACCGGTAATCTTCGAAGCCGGCGGTGTCGAGGATCTCGAGCAGGCAGGACTCGTCGTCGATGACCACCTGCTTGCGGAAGGAGTCCTCGATGGTGGGGTCGTACTCCTCCGGGAAGTTGCTGGACACGAAGCGAATGCAGAGGCTCGACTTGCCCACCCCCTCATCCCCCAGCACCACCAGCTTGTACGCCATACCTCTCCAGCAAACAATTATTCCTTCCCTTTTTTGTGTCGTCCCTCGCCATACGCTAACACATTATTGGCTATCTAAAAATAGCGCACTTTTTCGGCTAAAATCGTGGCAGGTAAAAAGCCACCACTAAAAAGTGTCATCCCAGAAAAAACCGGACACCTGCAGCAATGTGTGCGGTCTCAAAATTTCTGGAACCCTCCCAAACGTTTTGAGCTTCCCACAAAATTTTACACTTTTTGGCGAACGCTCAAGCAAAAGATGGACACCGTACGTCTGGTGTTGCTCGGTTCGGGAGGTGTGGGCAAGTCCTGCATCACCATTCGCTACGTGCAGGGCTCCTTTATGTCCGAGTACGACCCCATCACCAGCGCGGACAGCTACCGACGGCAGGTCGAAGTAGCCGGCCAACCAGTCATGCTCGAGATTCTCGACACGGCCACCGAGCGGTTCACTGCGTACGTTGCATTGCGTTCCCTCCCTCCCTTCATCTTTCTTTCTTTCTTTCTTTCTTTCTGTCTTTACACCAGTGTGCTGACTTGGTCTTTCTACACGCACGCACAGTATGCGGGACTTTTACATGAAGAACGATGATGGCTTCATCCTCGTGTACAGCATCATCGCGCGATCGACCTTCGACGACCTCCCCGACCTGCGACGGCAGGTCCTGCAGGTCAAGGACAGGGACGAGGTGCCAATGGTGCTGGTGGGCAACAAGTGCGATGCCGACGACCACCGCCAGGTGCGCCGAGACGAGGCCCAGCGGCTGGCGGACAGGTGGGGCAGCTCGGTCCGCTTCTTCGAGACCTCGGCCAAGCAGAACCTGCGGGTGAGCGACGTGTTCGCCGACCTCACGCGACGCGTCCTCGACGAAAAGCGAGGCGGCAAGGAGAAGCAGGGCCGAACGTACCACAAGGACGGATCGTCCTCCAAGTGCACCCTCTTCTAGACGTAGTACCCTACCAACGTTGTAAATACACTGCGAATATTATATGTGAAATGCGAATATTGTGTGTGGTATGTGAATATTATGTGTGGTATGCACCCAAGAGAACCGGGAAATGGAAAACTAGGATTGTGTGGGGGTGGAAAGAACTGGTACAGTGCAGTGTGGGGAGGCAAGGAGTGCCGCCACAGGCCCAGAAGGGGGGGGAGGCTATCCTCATTCGATGGGCTTGACGTAGTTGAGGGGGTAGAGGCCCTGCTTGCCGTTGAGTTCGCCCATGCCCCAGCCCGAGTACTCCTTGAGCACGGTGATCACCGCCCCTCGCTGGATCCTCAGCTTCTTCGGGTCTCCGCCGCCGTCGAAGTCGTACATCACCAGCACCCTGTTCGATTGCACGCGCCACCACGGATCAATCATCAATCAATGCGTGTTGTTGTGTCGGGTGTGCGTGCGTACCGCTTGACGTTTTCTTCGTTGAACTTTCTGAGGGTGGCCTGCGAGTCCATGTCGGGCGTGGAGGGCCGCTCGCCGCGGAGCGTCTGCATGCGCAGGTTGGGCTGCATGGTACCGGTCCTCGGGCGTGACGCCTCGATCGGGCTGTAGTCCCGCAGCGTGCCCCGTATCGGCCGCGCTTTCCGCGATTCCGGCGAGAGGGGCGTGCCCGCTGCTGCCGCGGCGGCCGACCCCGGGCGGATGGTGGCCACGCCCACGTCCACCACCGCCACGTTTTCGTCCGCCGCGGCCGCGGCCGATGTCCCCGCCGGGTGCGATCCGCCCTTCTCCATCTTCCACAACCTATTGGCGCACGTGTTAGTTTTGTTTGTAAGGTGGCGGTGAGCGTCATCAGCTCAGTTGAGGGAGCAGCGGCGGCGGTGGTGGCCAGCCACGTACGCGAAGATGGTCTGGCCTCTGGGCTTGCCCATCTGGTCGAGCGCCTCTTCCCTCCACGTGTGGGGTTTCGGCGATGCGCCTCCGCCGGCCTCGCTGCCAACGCCCGCGTAGAAGATGTCCCGAATGGTGCCGAAGTTGGCCACGGCGTCCTTGATGCCCGTAGCCGACCGCCTCGGCGAGCCGGCGCCCGCTGCACAGCGCCGCCAAATCAAGAGTCGCCAATCAATAATCATAACTATGATGGACCCAACTGCAAATGGAAATGTGGTGGTGGGGGGCGTGGTACCCCAGCCGTTGAAGTCGGCCGGGACGAGCTCGGGGCGGATGTCGGTGACCACGTCCAGCAGGATCCACGGGTTGTAGGTGCTGTGGAGCGTCGGCAGCAGCAAATCCACGTTCGGCGCCTGGAAATAGGCATATGCGTGCCGGTGTGCGGTGTGTGCGGTGTTGTGCAGGAGAACGAATCAGAGCCACTGCTACTGAAGAAGAAGAAGAAGAAACGTGGTGAGCACCTCGGACTTCTGGGCGGTGTACTGGGTGTCGTGGAGCATGCCCACGAAGTTGTTCGACTTGCCCCTCTCCTTGAGGAAGAGCTCCAGGTAGTTCACGAAATCATCGCTCGGCGGGAACGTTTGCAGGCACATGCCCATGAGCAGCCAACCCTGTGTGCGCGCGCGCGGAATTGTGGTATCGTGTTGAGCTACTCCAGTTGGTTGCGCCACTGCACTGCAGGGGAAGCGGTATAAGGCTGACCTTTTCCATGGCCATGTGGTTGTCGTTGTCGGTAAGCTGCTTGATGATCTGGCAGTAGATTTCGTCCCTGATTTCGGGCGTGCTCAACCCTGCGATGCCCCACCCGTACCGTTAGCTTTGCGAGGAATGTGCGGGGGCGGGCGGGAGGTGCGCGGTGGGTGCCTTGGTCGAGCAGGTCCTGGGCGAGTGCGTTGGGGTATGAGAGGGCCTTGTCGCCCATGAAACCCTGCACGTTCTTGAACAGCCGGACGGCCTGCTTGGCGTAGGGCAGATCCAATATCGTCAACGACGTCGGGAGTGGGTCCTTGGTCCACGACAGCATGCCCTGCACGACACGACACGTGAGTGGGTTGGCAAGCGGAGCCGAGGCTTCAGTCGCGGGAGTGAGGCGTACTCGGCGCAGGGTCTCGCGACCGAACATCTTGGTCTTGGCGAAGGAATCGGGATCGCGCAGCCGCTTCCACTCGTGCAGCACGAACATCTTTCTGAACTGGGCGAAGAACAGCTCTGAAGAAAACACACACAAGGCCGTTAGATCGCAAACCCTTCTCAACCGCACACGCACATAGCACACGCATAACATTCGCACCTTTGAGCTGAATCTGGAGGCGGATGGCTCGGGCGTGGTCGCCAAGCTTGTTGGCCACCTTGAGCTGCAGCTGGATGAACTTGGTCTGGTCGAGGCTCAGGGCATCCTGGAGGAGCCGAGACACAACACAGTGTCAGCAGAGTGGAAAAGTGAGAGGAAAAGAAGAAGGAGAAAAGAAAGGTACCCGGATCTCCTTGATGAGGTTGCTCTCGAGTTTGGTAGCGTGCGCCTTGTCGTAGACAGCCTCCAACATCGGCCTCTCCATGAAGAACAGGGCAACGCGAGCATCCTGACGCGCCGACACACGCACTGATAAGTATGCAAACCAGACCGCCGCACGTGCGGCGCACACAACCACACGCGCCGCACACGCAGGTACCGTGTCGTTTTCGTAGATGGACTTGCCCAAGGCTTCGGCCCGCGCAACGTCCTCGGCCAGGAAGGCGAAGGGACGGGCGAGCGCCACCGCGAGCTCGAGATCGTCCAAGACCGACTGTAGCACGCACCGGTGCCTCCAGTTAGTTGTGTGTGCCGTGTGTGCGGGGATGCGCTAGGTACCGAATCGAGTGCGCTCTGGAGGGCGAGCTTGGCGGTGGTGGCCTGCATGAGGAGCTTCTCGGCTTCGACCACCTCGGGCGCGTCGCTCAGTTGCATGGCGATGGCCTGCTGGATGCCGTAGGCCATCGCCTCCAGGTCGAACGTCTGCGTCGCCTCCACCAGCTTACCGATTATTTCCTTCGACGCTGCCTTCGTCGCCACCTGTAAACCACAATCGCGTAAGTTTAGTTGCAGGCTCCTGTGTCGGTGTGAGAGTGTGCGTGTATGCGTGTGGTGTGTGCGAGAGTGCGTGGTGTGTGTGTGTGTGTGTGTGTGTGTGTGTGTGTGTGTGTGTGTGTGTGTGTGTGT
>CDFE01062667.1:15210-26574 GCA_000826465.1 Acanthamoeba mauritaniensis | reverse complement strand
GTGTGTGTGTGTGTGTGTGTGTGTGTGTGTGTGTGTGTGTGTGTGTGTGTGTGTGTGTCTAGTGCGGCGCACCGGATGAAGTGGGGTTCGGTGGTGTTGAGCGCCGTCATGAGGTCCTCGAGCTGACGGCGGAACTGACTGCCCAGGGTCACCTTCGACGTTCGTCGGTCCGCATCAGCTGTGGCGTCAGGCCAGCAACCGCGCAACATATGAGTTCTCGTTTCACGACACAATCAACGACACAGAGCGCACAGAGACGTACGGATGGCGGGGAACATCACAGAGATGAACTTGTTGGTGGTGCCCTCCACGACGACTAGGAGGTCCTTCTGCAGTGTGTCCTTGTTCTTGTCAAGGAAGCCCGTCGCGTCGTACGTGACGTCGCCGGCATAGTGCTTGATCACAAACTCAATCTGGCGTGCTGCGGTGTGAGAAATGCGGCTAAGAAGGACAGGGAGAAAGATAGTGGCGTGTACGTTGGAGGTTCGGACTTCGGCGTAGTTGGCGTTCTGCTTCATGCCGTGGGTCTTGTTACAGGCGAGGATAAAAGTAGCGTCGGAGCCCTTGGGCACCCATAGCTGCTCATCCAGCGTGAGCATGACACCTGTAGTACGCATGTGTGCGGCGTACGTGTGCGTATGCGTGTGCGTGTGCGGTATTCGGTGGGTGTACGGTGGCGCGTGTGCCGTATGTTGAAGGTTTAGTGTCGAGAAACGATAGGTGTGTGCAGTGGCTGCCGCGGGTCGTTACCTTGCGGCGTCTTCTTTTCAATGAGATCGAGCACGGGCTGATTGTCGATGAACTTGATGTGCTCGTACTTAATCTCCTCGCTCTGAACATTCATCAACATTGAGCAAACTCCCGACGACAACGACTACGATAGGACTACGCACCTGGTAGAGAGCTTCTTCGAGCTTGAAGGTGTACTGGTTGAAGTGCTGTTGCAGCTTCTCGTTTGTGAAGTTGATGCAGAGCTGCTCGAAGCTGTTCTTCTGGAAGATCTCGAAACCGAAAATGTCCAGCACACCGATCACTGCCGTCCACAATCAACAACGAATTGGGGTCGTCCCATTAAAATCTTTTAAGCCAACCAACCAATCGGGTGAGGTTAGGTGAGCGAACCGGTGGTCTGGGTCGAGGAGGGCTTCATCGACTGATTGATCCGGCGCACGATCCAATCGAACAGACGACCGTAGAGCGCCTTGGCGAGCGCGTCGCAGGCATCGCGGGCCTGCTCGGGCGTCAACGGAATCCGTGTGGGCGCGCATCCCCTGTGTCGTGTCGTGTCATGGTGCAATGGTGCGCGTGTCGTGGCTTAGGGATTCGAATCCAAGCGATCAGAGAGGCCGGGAGATGGGCAGTACCTGATTTCCATGAGACGGGAGGTCAGCGCCGCCTCGAGCGCGGCGCTGTTGACGCCCAGGAGGTCGGCCACAACCTGGGCCTGGCCCTTGTCGGTCACCACCGACCGGGAGGCGTCCGGCCCGGAACCAGTCATCTCGGGTCCGAACTAGATGACGAAGACCGGTCAATATCGACCGTTAACAGAAAGAAAATGAAAATGAAAATGAAAGAACACACACCATCAGGTTGCCGAGTTGGAGCACGGCCGCGGTCAGCTGGAAGACGTCGTTGATCTCTTCCGGCTTGAAGCTCAGCCGTACCATGGCTGTCGTTGGAAACGTGTGCTATCACAAAACCGCACGACACGCAACACGATGCGAGCGAGCGTGTACCTTCTTTGACCTCCTCAAAGTCCTGGGCGTCGTCCACGCCGTCGATGGTGATACACCCGCTCGTGTTGATGTAGTTGTAGTGCTCGGCGCTCCTCAGATGCCACTTGGCGAGCGTCTCCTTGTCCAATCCGGCCACGAGCTGGTAGAAGATGTGGAAATTACGCTCGCCCTTGATTTGGTACACCACCCTGCGCGACGAAACGGTACAACATTGGTCAGTGCTGCGCGTGTCGTGCGTGTCGTGCGTGTCGTGCGTGTCGTGCGTGTCGTGCGTGTCGTGCGTTTCATGCGTGTCATGCGTGTGCGTGTGTCGCGCGCACCTCGACTTTTCGAGAAGGTAGTTGACCGTGCTCGCACCGCAGATGCGGGCGCTCGTGTCGAAATGGATCTCCACCCACTTACCGAATCGCGAGGAGTTGTTGTTACGCAGCGTCTTAGCGTTACCTGCAGCCCCAGATGATTAGCCGCGGGTGTCGTTGATCGTGTGTCGTGTGGTGTGGAGGCGGTAGGGTGACGTGAGGTACCGAAAGCTTCGAGAATTGGGTTGGCGAGCAGGATGAACTGCTCCACGCCGTTGGTCGATCCGGCAAGTTCGGCAAAGTACATCAGGCACTGCTTGGTGCACTCCGTCTTGCCGGCACCGGACTCGCCGGAAATGAGCACCGACTGATTCTTCTTCTTCTCGATCATGGCTCTGGAGGTGGGCCGTTAACTGCTTGTGCGGTGTGCGGTGTGCGTTGCTACCAGGCAGTGAGGAGTACTTGTAGGCATTGTCAGCGATGTTGAACGTGTGCGGGGGCATCTCCTTGATACCCTTGTGCATGTACTGATCCATCACCGTGGGTGTGTAGAGCGGCAGCTTCTTGAACGGATTGACGCTGATCAAAATGGTGCCTATGTTGGTCTGTCACGCGCAGCATCAAAGTAGCACAGTAGCACCGTCAGGTCACCTGGTGGGTGGTGCCAAAAGCAATACGAGGAGGTCGGCCGTGTGAGCCGTACATAGATCTGGTCGTTCTTGAAGCGCTTCCTCAGGTTGTGCACGATCATGGCCTCGTTAATGTGTTCCATTTGCACGAGATCGTCCACGTTCTTTTCGAGCGTGGACGACACCACCTTCTCGAGCATCGACGGGCGCATCTTCAGCCAGATCGTCTATAGGTCGCACCAACATGAACACGAGCCGTCAGCCAACCGCACAAGATTAACACGAATTAGTTATTCAATAGATATATATACACACAATATAAAAAAACAATATCCCGAGTATTGTTTATAAATATACATATATATATATCATGATGTGTTTTTCATATTTTGATTGGGGGCGCGTGCCTCTCCTTCGTTGGTTGTCACCTCGCACGAGCCGTCGCCGCAGTCGCGGGACACCTTGCCGGGGAGGTAGCCCTCCTCGGGGTGGGGAATCCAGATCATGCCATCCTGCGCACCCCCCCCCCACAATGAAGCGTGAGAACACGTCACATCGACATCACCGTAATGTAGTGATATATCGCTATGTGCGGGCCACATATCAACGAACACATCAGGTGGGGAGGGGGAGGGAGGGTCTAGGCGCGTTGTACGTTGCCGCTGGTGCTCTTGATGCCGGCAGGCGGGTCCCAGCTGCTCTCTTCGGTCTTTCGGTTGAACCAGTACACATGGCCCTCCGGCGTGACGCACTCGGCCCACTCATCCATTGTTGTTGTTTCTTAGCTTCTTCTCCAAAGAAGTGGAGCACAAACAGTGTAGCTGCTGAAAGGATCCCCTCCTTCTCCGCGAGATTGATCGATGTGTATAGATTGAGGGAGAGGGGGGAGGGGGGCTGATGAAACTCCCTCTCTCGTGGGTAACTCGACTTTGGGCCTGTGGGCTGGGAGCGTTGGTCACACTGTGAAAGTGTGCTGTCGCGCGAAAGGACATTTTTCTTTTTGAATAACCTACCAAAAACAAAAAATAATTCGGAATTAATATTTGATTAAATTGGAATTGGGGAAGAAGACCATGAAACCTCACCTCAAGAGAGAAGGCAAGCCCATCCATCTACATGCCGCGGCACAGCCAGCTGCTATGCATTCAATGTCAGATCGTGGATCTCGGGGTATAATGTCCGGTTATTTCCCGTAGCCCCCTGAAAAAGTAAAGAAAAAGAAATTCAGCCAACGAAAGAAAAAGAAATCAATCGAACGTCTGCGGATCGATCATTTGGCCGAGAGATGGGACGCTCCAAGGACGACGATCGTAAGAGAAAGAGAGAGGATCGCGACAAAGACAGGGAGAAGAGGAAGAAGGAAAAGGCGCTGAAGAAGCTGCTCGAGACGCCCGATGAGAAGCGAAGAAGGCGGGTTGAGAAGAAAGAGAAGAAGGCCAAGAAGAGGCGACAGAAGGAGCAGGAATCGCTGGCCGGCTACACGAACGAGGCCAATCCCTTCGGTGATGCCAATTTGACGGATCGTTTCGTGTGGAAGCTCAAGCGGGAGAAAGAGATCGCGTCGGGCAAGGTCCATCCCGACGATTTTGACGATGCCAAGACCGAACGCATGCTGCGCGACGAGCGGCTGAGAGAACTCGAGAAGGCCAAGCAGCGCAGGGTGGAGAGGGAGAAGGAACGAGAACAATGGGAGGCCGAGAGGGACAGAATGGCGCGAGAGCGCGATGGGCTGAGCTACGATGATTGGGAGAAGCAGGAGCAGACCTTCAACCTCGAGCAGGCCAAGCGACGATCTGAGATCCGCATCCAGGAGGGGCGACCCAAGCCCATCGATATTCTCTACAAGAATCTCAACATGGACGTGCTCGACCTCGATATCGAGCTCAACGAGCCCTACAAGATCTTCTCCGACCTATCGCTGCGAGAGCTGGAGGAGCTGCGCAAGGACATCCTCATGTACCTCCAGCTCGATTCGCACAAGGAATTCTGGCAATCGCTGCGCATCGTGTGCGACGACGAAATCGAGCAGCTACGCCAGCGCGAAGAGGCCGAGCACCAGGCCAGGCGGCAGGGCCTCGAGGCCAGCGGCGTGCACAAGGCCGTGAGCGAGGACGTGCTGGCCGTGTTTCGAGGTAAGACCTACGAGGATCTCAGTCGCATGCAGTCGCAGATCATGGCCAAGATCACCGCCGGCAACGCCGTCGATCCCGAGTACTGGGAGGGTCTGCTCGCTCGGCTCGTCGTCTACAAGGCCAAGGCCAAGCTGCGCGACATCCACGCCGAACTCCTGCGCCGCAAGCTGAGCCAGCTCGAGGCCGGCCAGATGCTCGAGGAGGCGCGTCGCACCGTGGAGGACCAGCAGGGCCAGGACGACGAAGCGTCGACTTCCGCTGCCGGCACGGGCCTCAGCAGCGGCGGCTGGGACGAACCCGAGGCCTCCGCCGGCGGCGGCGGTGGCGACGACGACGACGACGAATGCCTCAGTCCCGAGTTGGTGAACGAGACCGACGACGTCGAGGTGGTCGATCCCGAGCTCGACAAGCAGCGGCTCGAGGAGGAGCGACAGCGCATCATGGAGCGCGAGGCCAAGAAGCTCCAGGAGAGCACGCTCGCCCTCACATCGCCCGCAGTCAAGCTGTCCGACGCCGAGCTCTACCAGATTGAGTCCGAGCGATCGATGGACGAGAACGAGGAGACCTTCAGCACCGAGGTGGCGCTCGAGGGCAAGAAGTACTGGTGGCAGGACAAGTACCGCCCGCGCAAGCCGCGGTACTACAACCGCGTCCACACGGGCTACGAGTGGAACAAGTACAACCAGAGCCACTACGACCACGACAACCCACCGCCCAAGACCGTCCAGGGCTACAAGTTCAACGTCTTCTACCCCGATCTCATCGACAAGCAGAAGGCCCCGCGCTACTTCATCGAACCCAGCGACTCGCCGGACACCTGTATCATACGCTTCCACGCCGGCCCGCCTTACGAAGACGTCGCGTTCAAGTGCGTACATTTACCTGTGTGTGTGTGTGTGTGTGTGTGTGTGTGTGTGTTGTCGTGTGTTCTATCAACTAACCGATGTCTCACAACAATCTACCAACAGGGTTGTGAACAGAGAGTGGGAGTACTCGCACAAGCGGGGCTTCAAGTGCGTGTTCGACCGAGGCATCATGCACCTGTGGTTCAACTTCAAGCGCTACAGATACAGGCGCTGACCCGTGCTCCACCACCACCTTCGACACGTTCGTTGCTTCTTCTTCTCCTACCCCTACTCCTTGTCCTGGGTCTATTAATTTAAGTTTGGCCAATGCATTGCTTGTGCACACAAGCACGCCTGGTTACCCCGCAACACCACTTTCCTTATACAACGGCCCCTACAAAGCCTTGGAAAACACGGGAAACGTGAGTTCATGTTTGTTGCTGTTGTTGTTGTGCAGCCCACAACCATGACGCTGCTCGTCTTCAAGTACGCCGCCCAGTGGTCACCTCCCCTCCATTGTTGTGGCCTCGACAACTCTACTTTCGCATGTGTGGGCTCACCACGTTGTTGCGTGGGGTGGTGAATCGTTTGTGGTCGTCGTCGAAGATTAATCTTCTGGCTGGCACTGCCGGCAGCGATCTGGGCCTCGCTGGTCATCAACGAGCTCGACGTCGCGTCGGGCGGCTTCCCGGCCAACGAATTCATCGAGCTCAAGAACGTGGGCAACTCCACGATCAACACCGCTGGCTGGCGGCTGGCCCTCCACGCCTTCGACGCCGGCACCGGCGCCGTCGAGCTGGTCGACACCCAGAGGCTGGTCGACTTTGACCTCGCCCCGGGCGACTACTACGTGCTCTGTGTCTACCCCGAGCGCGTGCTGCTGTGCACCCAGGAAGTCAAGACCCGCAGCGACGGCACGGCGGTCCTGCTCAACTGGGTGCCCAGCCAGAACGCCACGGTGGTCCTGCTGGACCCGGCCTACAACCAGGTCGACATGGTGGGCTACGGGGCGCCGGCGACGGGCGCCGGCCTGGGCCCGGCGTGGTACGAGGGCAGCCGTCCGGCGCCGGCCGACAGCGCCACGTGGGTTGGGTCGGCCATCGCCCGCTGGCCCGACGGCGACGACACCGGTGACAACGCGGCCGACTTCGAGCTCCGCTGCCGCACGCCCGGCCTGACCAACGCCGGCGCGGCTGTCGCGTCCGAGACGTGCGCCAGCCCGGGCGACACCAACCTGGTCTTCAACGAGGTCGACTACACCCAGGGCGGCGGCGACAACGACACCCGCGAGTTCATCGAGTTCCACAACCGCGGCTTCGTCGCCATCACCTCGACCGTGGACGGCGGCTACCAGCTGCGCATACTCGACTCGGCCAATGTCACCGTTCGCCACGTGAGCCTGTCGGGCCGCGACTTCCCCTTCGTCGTGCCGGTCCACGGCTACTACGCCCTGTGCACGGTCCTGTCGGGCGTGTGCACGGGCAACGGCGCGCGGCAAGTTGACACTCCCGCCACGGCGGCCAACGGCTACATCGACGCGACCACCAACTGGATCCCCAACCCGGGCGACGACGGCCACGCCTTCTACACGATCCAGCTGCTGCGCCAGACCGGCAGCCTCATCACCGTGCAGGACACGGTCACCTACGGCGGCGGCACGCTGAGCGGCTACACGCCGGGCACGGGCGTGGCCGACCTCGACGCCTCGGGCACCACCCGCCTGGGCATCTCGCGCTGGCCCGACGGCTACGACACCAAGGACAACTCCAACGACTGGAGCGCCAGGTACGATCGTTGCATGGCAACTTGCGGAATGTAACCTGGGCTGTGGCCCATCTGACAATATCCAGGTGTATCACCCCGGGTCGGGAGAACACCAACTCGGCGTCGAGCTGCGTCGAGCCGTCGCCCTCCACCACGCCATCGCCGACGCGGTCGCGGTCGCCCACGCCATCCGCGCCGTCGCGTTCGCCCACCAGGTCGACAACGCCGTCGCGTTCGCGCACGCCATCGCCATCGCCGTCGCGTTCGGGCGCACCCAGCCTGACCCGCTCGCCGAGCCCGTCGCGCACGCCGCTGTGGTCGACCACGCCCTCGCGCACGCCCCCCGCCAGCCCCACCAGGACCCCCACGGCTTCGCCCAGCAGCACCAAAACAAGAACGCCCAGCCCCACCCGCTCGCCCACCAACAGCCCCACGCGGTCACCCACCCGCTCGCCCACCCGCTCGCCCACCCGCTCCCCCACGCGCAGCCCGACCCGCTCGCCCACCGGCACGCGCAGCCCGAACCGCACGCCCACGCCCAGTCGCACGCCTACGCCCAGCCCCAGCACCGAACAAAGATAAAACCGGGGTAAACACGAATCAATTACCTTGATGCGCGTTAGATGGCGGCCTGCTTCTTCATGAAGATGACGGGGTCCTTCTCGGCGGTGACGCGGTTGACCAGCCAGACGAGCTTGGGCCGGCCGCCGGGGATGTCGATGTCGTAGGTGCGCATGAGGAGCGAGAGGATGGTCTTGATCTCGTGGAGGGCGAAGAAGCGGCCCGGGCACGCGTGCTGGCCCGAGCCGAAGGGGAGGAACGCGTAGAGCGGCTGCGTCTCGGAGATGAAGCGCTCCGGCTTGAACGACTCGGTGTCGTCGCCCCACAGGGTCTTGTCGTGGTGCGCCACGTAGGCCGAGAGAGCCACCATCGTGCCCTGTAGACACACACATTTTCAATGGTGTGAGCGTGTGGTGCAATGCGTGTACCGCTCTTGTTTGATTGTGTGTCGTGTCGTGTGCCGTGTGCAGTGTGCAGTGTGCAGTGTGCCGTGGTTTGGCATTTCAAAAGTCGCACCTTCTGGATGGAGTACTGGCCGGCTTGCATGTCCTTCATCGCCAGCCTGTTCGGTCCGACTGTGGGTTCGCCGAATTAAGGTGGGCGTCAGCGCCGTAGCAACAACACATTGTACGCGTGTCGTGGGTGTAGTGTCGTGTCGTGTCCGGTCGTACGCAGGAAGGAGGTGGTCCGAAGGGACTCGCGGATGCAGGCGTCGAGATAATCCATCTGCTTGACGTGATCGTGATCCACGGTCTGGCTGTCGCCCAACACCCTAGTCTGCTCCTCCAGCACCTTCTCCCTGTCGTTGGTCGCGACACGCCGTGCGTGAGGTTGAGCCAACAACACAGATGACGACGATGCTGATGACGACGACGACGATTGATGCAAGACGCACCTGATCTCGGGGCGAGAGAAAATGTCCAACAGGGTATGGGTCAGCGCTCCAGCAGTGGTGGTGAGCGAGGCCCAGATCATTATGCCCAATCGGGTCACGATCCATTCATCCTATTCCGCACACGCACGCGCACGCACATATGGTACGCACGTCAATTTGGAAACATAGCCTCAAGAAGGCGTGCGGTAAGTGCGGGGACGTACTGTCAAGGGCGAGCCATCGACATCGGGGGCCTCGAGGAGGTAGCTCAAGAAGTCGACCTTCTGTTGGCCGCGTTCGAAACGAAAACAGTCAGTTGATGGCCCCGACTGGTGGGGGGTAGGGGCGCCACAGCTCGCGCACCTGGCTGGAGTCCTTGGCCGCCCTGCGCTTCTTGACCACCGGCAGCAGATGCTTCATCATCACCGCATAGTGCTCCTTTACACGTCCGCCCAAGAACCTAGACATGACACGACGCGACACGACGCGACACGCACGTAGTGAGCATGCGGTAGAGAAGCGCCTGGGTCGGTTGTTGGGGCACCTGTGGAGGAACCGGGGCAGGAGGGTCGAGAGGCCGATCATCTCGGTGGCGTCCTTGTCAAAGTTGATGAAGGTGTCGATGAGCTCTTGGTTGTCGTAGCCCTCGTCGCCGCAGATGCAACGCGCCGACGACCGGCCCACGATCTGGTACATCATCCGCTCGATCTCGACCACCATCGTCCCCTCCAAGAGACAAGCCATATCGCTGACGTCAGAAAGACAACCTTCAGATTCAGGTGGCTGTGTGTGTGCTGGGTACCTTGCGGGCGCCGCGGTAGTAGGGCCCGCCGAGGTTGCGGAGGAGCCCGTCGACGTAGGCCGGCTCGATCACCTCGGCGATGAGCGGGGTCCAGTTGCGCATGTTGGGCGTGAACTTCTGCTTGATGAGGGTGATGTGGATCGGGTACTCAAATGTCTTGTTGTCCAGGAACAGGTTGAAGTTCACCGCCTGCACGGCCGCAACACGCACACACACGCCCGCACAGCACACACACAACACAACACGTCAGACCTCGTTGGCGACGGTGGCCACAAGCTGCCTGCGTGCGTGCCTTGAGGGCGTCGTTGAAGGAGAGGGTGTCGTCGCCGGACTTGAAGAAGAGCTTGGGGTACTCGGGTCCCAGGAGCACCACCTGGCGCAGACCGCCCAGCTTGATGCTGAACACGTTGCCATACTGCTCACAATTTCATATGAATAAACAATATCTGGAAAAAATAGCATATATCATAAAGAAATAATATCTGGGAAAGAAAAATAAGAGATAAATAATAACAATAAATAACAATAATAAATAATTAAATAAGTAGAAAGTGTAGCGAGTTCACCTTTTTGATGGAGTCGAGTAGGAAGCCCTTGGGGTCCTCTCGAAAGGCAACGCCTGCACCCAGCACCGGCACGTTGGGCCCAGCCTGGGGAGGCTCTCCCTCCTGGAAGCGCAACAAAGAACAAAGAGCCATCAATCAATCAACTCAAGAGAGAGTCACTCAGATCCATCCAAGAATCGGAAAAAAAGAAAAGAATGCAGGCGTGCCTTGGGGGTGCTGGAGCGTTGGAAGAACAGGTAGAGCAATAGAAGGCCTGCTACGGCCGTCAGGGCCACCAGCATCAACGACATGGTGGGTGCTCTCTGCTTGCCCTTGGTCGATGGTTGTGTGCGCTAAGTAGTAGAGTGTGCCAGCAGAAGGCATAGCCCAACGGTAAAAAGGCGCGTAACCATTGGCACAAAATACGGAGGAGCTGAATAGTTTGAAACAGTTTGGAAATAGTTTTTGTGATTGTGAAATGCATTTCGAAGCCTGAATTTTACATCTGATCAAGATGGAATTGGAGGACACACGCAGCGCTGCCCCTTCCGGCGGCGGCATCGTTGAGTTGACGCATACTTCACTTCTAAGTCGGTACACTTTCGAAGATCTCCACCAGTTAGGCCTATCATTTAATTAAAGAAATAAAATCAAGTTATTTATAAATCACAAGATTAAATAATGGGTGTACGGTGCCAGACTGCTCTATCCGAACCCGGTGTGCCTGCTGACGGTATGGGCGGGCGACGACGACGACCAAGCCCCGGCCGCCACTGCTCCGCTGCAGGGCAAGGCCACCGCTGCCACTGTGAGGCCGCGGCGCAACGTCATGACCATCTCCTGGCTCACCTGCATCAACAATCAGGTCCGCACGCACACGCACACGCACACGCACACGCACACGCACACGCACACGCACACGCACACGCACACGCAACGTTGGTGCTAACTGAACGTACTCTTGGGCTGGCAGGGTCTGGTCTTCTGTGCGGTGAATAAGCGAAGGCACACGGCATCGCTGCTGCGCGTGGGCCGATCCTTCGGTCCGTCCGACGCGTCCACCGCAATGTGTGCGCAGTACTTGTTCTCGCTCACATGGCGTGTGCGGCTTTGCGTGCGTGTGGTGTGTGTGTGTGTGTGTGTGTGTGTGTGTGTGTGTGTGTGTGTGTGTGTGTGT
>CDFE01062659.1:549-11203 GCA_000826465.1 Acanthamoeba mauritaniensis | reverse complement strand
CCTACTTTGACGAGGACGACTACGAGCAGCGCGACTTCGCCCGCCATTAGTGCGAGCCGGCCGGCCGCGTTTCATTCCTGCTCTCGCGCCAACCCTAGGAGATGATGAACACAAGGAAGCTGTCGCCTCTTGCCGGCCTCTGCTTCCCGTTTGTTTTTACGGCACGGCACGACCATCTTACACACACGACACGACACGGCGTAATCAGCCTCGCGCAATAGAGATTTTTAGAGGCCAAGTCGTCGTGCACTAGTCGGCCACAGCTTCGATCACTGCGAGTGCGTGGCGGACCCCAACGGCCCCACGTCGTCCGCCAGAGAGACGCGTGGGTCTTGGAGACCGTGCCTCTTCTTCCTGTATGAGCTTCGTAACCCCTGGCCTGCAACAAATCCTCCCAAAGCTTGGGTATTGGAGAACTTGTTGCACGTTGCGGCCACCCAATCAGCTTCCTTCAATTAAATCCCCCAACCGATTTATTGACCAATGACCCAATAGCGGGGAACACCAACAATGAGATCCTCCTTGGTACCGAAGGATGATAAAAGGGCTTTTTTCCCCCCACTGGGAGTACAACTTCTTCATCTTCCTTTCACATACCTACCACCACCACCACCAACCACTATCATGCACTCTCTGTTTGGTCCCTTCCTCTACTGTTGTCTCCTGGTGCTGCTGATTGCTTCGTCTGCGCGTGGTACGTTCACTTTCGCCTCACCAGGACTGCTTGCGCGTGCAACAAGACGATCGATGCAGCTTGTTGAGGCTCAACGATTGCAATGCTCTTGTGCAGGAGTGACGGTGTGTTCATGCGGACCGGACAGTTGCGACCCGGTCCGCGATTTCGCGATTGACCAGTGCGTGGAAGCCTTCCACCTGTGCGACGGCAGCCCCCAAGGATTCATCACCATCACCCAGAACGGCACCAACTTCGTCGGCAGTTTCTACTCTGACAATCAGTGCGAAACGACGCCTGTGGAATCCTTCAGCGGCCCATGCGGTGTGTGCAACACAGACTTGCTGGTCGAGGTCCAGTGCAGCGGCAGAAGCTCCGCAGCGACGTTGCACTCGTGGTTCGATGCCGCTGGGGGTCTCTTGTTGTTGTGATCTTGTTTGGCTCCAACACAAACAACAACTTTTCCTTGCACCAAGCTCCGTGGCTGAATCCTCTCCTGCATCATCACATGGTGGTGCAGCACATTACTCTCTCTGTGTTCATGAAAAAGGGTCTGACGCAAAAACCTAATATCCATTTGTTGGTCAAAAATGCCCCCAGTGGCCATGTTCAAGGGTGAGTTGAGTGAGGATGTCATTGCATTCCTTGACGAGATGGAGGAAGCTGCCAGCCAGGGAGGATGGTCTGACAATGAGTTAGTCCAGAGGACTGCCAACCAGCTTGAGGGAGGGGCTGAGGCAATACACTGATGGGTACACACAGGCCTGAAGGCCAGAGTTTCCCTGAAGTGGACAGTGCTACAAGAGCAGCTGGTCCAGGCGTACAGCCACAAGAAGCTGGATTGCTACTACACATACAACCAGTTGGCTTGGATCCAACAAGCAAAGTCAGAATTGGTTGCAATCTACCAGTCACAATTTGAGGAGAAGCTGTGGGCTACAATGCTGGACACACTGGCAATGTTTCAAGTGAGCCATTTTGTGAATGGGCTCATTCCCAAGCTTCACAAGCAAGTGAGGGGTGCGGTATACCCCAACCTCAAAGTGGCTGTCAAGGCTGCTGCCAAGGAAGAGGTGAAACAAGGGCTTGTCTCAGAGAAGGATTCAGGATTGAGGAGTTTCATGACTCCAAAGCAAGGATTGAATGGGAAGTCAGCACTGAAGTTGGAAGACAAGTTGAATGCCGGTTCCCATGGCAAGGGAAGAGCAGGGCCACAGGGTCACCAAAGTCACCCACCACTTGCTGGACCTGTGGGAAGGAGGGCCACCACTGCTCCAAGTGCCCACTGACAGGAGGATTGTCAAGGAAGGACTAGTCCTCCAGCAAGAAGGTCAACACAATCCAGGGCAGCATACCATCACCCATCAAGATGAAGATGGGTGGGTCAGGACCTACCATCTGAGCTCAGCTAGGGGAAAGAATGGTCAATCTCCTAGTGGACTCCAGAGCAACAGGCTGCTTCATCAAGCAAGAGCTGCTGCCCACCAGAGTGTCAATCAGACCATGCAAACAGACATGGACTATGGCCTCAGGAGAGGCACTGAAGGTCCACAGTCAAGCCAACTTGGTGCTTACCATAGGCACCAGAGTCTACAGGCATGATCAAGGGACCCTTTGGATACAATGCTATCCTAGGATCCAACACACTGCACCAATTCAGAGGAGTGCTCAACCTGAAGAGAGGTTAATTGCAGCTCCAGTCATCTGACTCATCAAGCAGAGGTCAAGTGGGGAAGCAGTCAGCACCATACCCCCTGGAGGACCTGACAGAGGAGCAGCTTGCATCTGCACTGGACGAACAGGTTCAGCTTGCCAACATTGGCAAGGCCAATCAGGCCAGGCTACATGATCTTGTGGCAGAGCCAAACTTAGCCACACCTCAGGGTGTGGCAGTATTCACACCTGAGGAAAACCCTGAGGGAAATGGGATTTCCCTGTGGTTCCCCACTGGAGATAACTCTCCTATATTATCTGTATCCAAGGGGGGAATAAAGGACTTCTTCTACCACGACAAGGCGAGGACCTCCCTGAGGCCCATCTACTTGAGACCCAGCTGGTCTAATTCCCCTACACTCCTACATTTGGCAACGACAGCAGGATTGTCTTCATACTAGATGATCCACTATAATGGGAAAGGGAACCCCACTGAATCAAGCATGATGAGTTTGACCTCATCTCTGAGTACAAGTTCGTCCACCACAAGGTCAACCAAGACATCTGCAAAGACGTCTCATCAGGTACCTATGCCAATGGTCCTGCCTCTTGCTGAGGCGCTGCCTGAGGTGGCTCAGCCAGTCTCGGGAGGACGCTCTGCTGACTGACCCTGAGTTCAAGTGGATCATCAACGCCATTGAGGGCAATGACCAGGCCATGAGGGGGAAGATGACATGACAACTGGCCCTGCTAGACCAAGTCATGATCAACAGTGTCAAGGTCTACTGGACCTACTGGCCTACCAAAGGCCAAGGGAAGTCAACCAACACTTCCACACAGCTTCAATGGATCATGCCGCAAGGGCTATGAGCTGAGCTGCTGGTGCTCTACCATGATGTGCTGAGTGGAGGACATCTTGGAAGAGATAAGGTATACAGAAAGTTGGTCACCTGCTACTGGTGGCCAGGCATGTGGAATGACGTGGACAAGTGGGTCTGGGTCTGCCCTCAATGCCAGGCGCACTGAGATGAAGCTGGGCCAATGTCAGGCCTGCTACAGCTGATTCAAACATCGTGGCTGTGGGAGATGGTGGGACTGGACCTGATCAGTCCTTTGCCCAAGATGACCAGAGGCAACACCTACACTGTCATCATGCAAGACCTCTTCTCCAAGTGGCCTGAGGTGATTCCAATACCAGATGCAACCACAAAGACAGTCACAGAAGCAATTCTCAACCCCATCAGGAGGTGGGGACTGCCAGAGACAATTGTGAGCAATCAAGGAAGAGAATTCGTGGCTGAGCTACATCAAGAGCTAGCCAGACAACATGGCATCAAGAGGAGTTTCTCTACACTGGGTCACCTGCAGACAAACAGCCAAGTCAAGCACTTCAATCAGACCCTCAAGTCCATGATGGCTTGCTACGCCAACATGAAACAGGACAATTGGGATGTCTATGTGCCACTACTGCTGTATGCATACTGCACTAGCCCCCAGAAGTTGATGGGTGTGAGCCTGTATCAGGTCCTGTTTGGGCAACTCCTGCCTCCACTGGAGGGCAGTTGCAGATCGCCAGACAACACAAAGCCATCTGACAAGTGGATCACCAAGCTACAAGAGGCCCAGCATATCATCCACGATCAGGTGACAAAGAGGCAGGACCAAGCAAAGAGCAAGATGGTCCAGCAGCACCACAAAAGAAAGGAAGGAGGCTACACACCTGGAGACCAAGTCCTAGTTCAACAGCCAGCAAAGGGTTGAGCCAGGAAGCTAGTGAAGAAGTGGATGGGTCTGTTCAATGTTGTCCAGCAAGCTTCTCTGCAAGTCGTAGTGTATGTCACCCAAAGGGACATGACTTCAAGTTCAACATGGAGTGTGTGAAGCTGTTCTGTGAGAAGTGGGACACTGAGGAGGAGGAACAGCAACCTGCTCCTGCCTCAATGGATGAGGAATTCAAGATCAAGGCCATCATTGACCACTGTGACTGGAAGATCAGCCATTAGTACAAGGTCTGTGGGTTGGCTATACTGCATGAGATGACTTGTGGGTACCTGCTGCCAATGTCCAGGCTGATTGCCTTGTCCAGGACTACCTTGACAGCTACCAGCTGCAAGGCAGAACCATGTCAGTTCCAGCTTAGTCAGGGGGTATGTGGCAGAGCTGAACTTAGCCACACCTCAGGGTGTGGCAGTATTCACACCTGAGGAAAACCCTGAGGGAAATGGGATTTCCCTGGGATTCCCCACTGGAGATAACTCTCCTATATTATCTGTATCCAAGGGGGGAATAAAGGACTTCTTCTACCACGACAAGGCGAGGACCTCCCTGAGGCCCATCTACTTGAGACCCAGCTGGTCTAATTCCCCTACACTCCAACAATCTCCTTGAGCAGAACAAGGACGTGTTCCACATCACAGAGCCAGCAGAACAACCACACACCATATCAAGCTGACCAACCCAACCCCAACCCACACAAAAGCACATCACTTGTTGCCAATGGTTCAGTCCAAGATCAACAATAAGGTCAGCCAGATGGGATCAACAGGAGTGTCACATCCATCATATAGCAAGTGGGCCACTCCAGTTCTACTCATCAACAAGAAGGACAGCAACAAGCAGTTCTGCATGGATTATCAAGAACTCAAGAAGAAGATGAAGTGGGATTTGTATCCAATGTTAGACACAAACAAGTGCCTTGAGGGCCTGTGGAAGGCCCAATTCCAATTGAAGATGGATTTCTGCAGTGGATTCTGGCAGATCCCTCTTATGCCAGAGGCCTCCAAGATCACCACATTCATGACAGTGATGCCATTTGTGACATGTCAAGGGCTCTATGAGCATTCCAGCAAGTGATGGACAAGATGATGGGCTCAGCCAAGGGAGAGTGGTCGTGGGTACACATGGATGATCTCCTTGTCTACAGCACCAGGTCCTATCATACCACCACGCACTCCAATGGCTGCTCAACCAGCAAGAACCTATCAGCAAGATTGTGTGGTGGATCACAAAGGTGCAGGAGTTCTTCCCACTGCAGATCATGCACCAAGCTGGACAAATCCACATCAACAGCAATGCTCTATCAAGAGAGCTGATCACCAGGAACAACATTGAGGAAACCAAGAGTTCATGAAAAAGGGTCAGTGACTCTTATTCACTAACTATCTGGCAGTATGTACAGATTGTCAGGCTGTATTGTGAGCATCCATACAGCCTCCAGAAACTGCTTGGTGTCATCTGCACACTCTGGCCAGTGCACCACACGCATTCTGAGAAAAGTGTGCGGAAAATGAGGAGAAAAAGCAAGAAAAGCCAAGAAAAATGCACATATCTGAGTAAATTGCAATCCGACACATGTCAGATTGTAAATCTGTACAGACAAAGGGATTCTGCCGTTGTCATTTCTTCTTCAATAGCATCCTCCATTTTTGTACATTCACTGAAAATATTCCCCAAGCTTTGCTTGATCTGTACACCAACCTCAAAAAAAACAGCAAATTGGTGGCCTTTTCTGTACATAGACTTTATTTTAGTGCTAAGCAAAAAGAGTCACTGACTCTTTTTCATGACTTGGTTAGGAAGAGACACCACAAGTGGTGGCTGCCGTCCAAGTTTACAAGTTCAAGCAGAACAAGAGCACTCTGCTGACTGACCCTGAGTTTGAGTGGATCATCAAGGCCATTTTGTGGCCAAGCTACACCAAGAGCTGGCCAGATGGCTTGGCATCAAGAGGAGCTTCTCTACACTGGGTCATCTGCAGATGAATGGCCAAGTCAAGTGCTTCAATTGGACCCTCAAGTCCATGATGGCTTGCTATGCCAACACAAAACAGGACAATTGGGATGTCTACATGCCACTACTGCTGTACACATACTGCACTAGTCCCCAGAAGTTGATGGGCGTGAGCCCATATCAGGTCATGTTTGGGCGACTTGCACCCCCACTGGAGGGCAGTCACAGATTGCCAGACAACACAAAGCCGTCCAACAAGTGGATCACCAAGCTACAAGAAGCACAGCAAATCATCCACAACCAAGTCATGATGTCCCAATACCATGCAAAGGGCAAGATGGTCCAGCAACACAGCACACATGAGGAGGGCAGCTACAGGCCAGGAGACCAAGTTCTCGTTCAACAGCCATTGAAGGGTTGAGCCAGGAAGCTAGCAAAGAAGTGGACAGGTCCATTCAACATCTTCCAGCATGCTTCTCCACAAGTCACTGACTCTATATTATCTATATTATCTATATCCAAGGGGGGAATAAAGGACTTCTTCTACCATGACAAGGCGAGGACCTCCCTGAGGCCCATCTACTTGAGACCCAGCTGGTCTAA
Organism: Acanthamoeba mauritaniensis; assembly: GCA_000826465.1. Classification (NCBI taxonomy): domain Eukaryota; phylum Discosea; order Longamoebia; family Acanthamoebidae; genus Acanthamoeba; species Acanthamoeba mauritaniensis. The sequence continues at coordinate 4,545 of CDFE01062659.1, read as the reverse complement.
TTCCCCTACACTCCTACATTTGGTGACAACAGCAGGATCATCTTCATATTAGATGATCCAGTATTATGGGAAAGGGAACCCCACTGAATCAAGTACAATTAGCTTGACCTCATCCTCAAGTTCAAGTTCATCCACCACAAGATCAACAAAGACTTCTACCCAGACATCTCATCTGGTACCTACATCCTCAACCCAGCCTCTAGGTGAGGCACAGCCCAAGGCAACTCCATCAGTCTCAGAGAAGACCAACCAGAGTGGTGACAAGCTCGCCGAGCTCAAGAAGATGATGGCTCAGTTACTGGCATCAGTAACAGCCATCAATCAAAGAGTCCACGCTGTTGAAGGGGGTTTGGAGAAGAGACTTTCTCCAGTCAACAACAGTGACAAAGCCCCCATGACACCCTCAAAAATATCCATCAAGACCAACACAACCACAAGCTGGAAGCAGTGAAATCAACAGATAGTGGGAGCAACACCACAAGCACCACCAAGCAGGAGGCTGGAGAGCTTCCTGCAACCACCTCAAGAAGTGGGTTGGGTGGTGGTCAACGTCAACAATTTGTATAAGTTCAAGGGCAGGTCAGGCAAAGACATCATCACATTCCTTGACAAAATGGAGGAAGCTGCTAGCCAAGGAGGATGGTCCAACAACAAGTTAGTCCAGAGGACCTCCAACTGGCTCAAGGGGGAGGCTGAGGCAATATGCCACTGGGTACACACAGGCCTGAAGGCCAGAGTTTCCCTGAAGTGGACAGCACTACAAGAGCAGATGGTCCAGGCATACAGCTATGAGAAGCTGGACTGCTACTACATGTACAACCAGCTGACTCAAGTCCAACAAGCAAAGTCAGAGTCAGTTGTGATCTACCAGTTGTGATTCAAGGAGAAGCTGTGGGCTACAATGCCAGAGTCCACTAGGAGATCAACCATTCTTTCCCCTAGCTGAGCTCAGATGGTGGGTCCTGACCCTCTTCATCTTGACAGGTGACAGCTTGCCACCCTGGATTGCATTGACCTTCTTGTGGGAGGACTTGTCCTTCCTGGAGGGGTTCCACCCAACTGCAGGCACTTGGAGTGGCAATGGCCCTCCTTTCTGCAGGTCCAGCAAGCAGTGGGTGACTGCTCTTCCCTTGCTGTGGGAACTGGCATTCAACTGGTCTCCTGACTTTGATGCTGACTTCCCACTTGACCCTTGCTTTGGAGTGTTGAAACTCCTCAATCCTGAATCCTTCTCCAAGACAAGCTCTCATTTCACCTCTTCCTTGGCGGTGGCCTTGACAGCTGCTTAGAGGTCAGGGTATACTGCACCCCTCACTTGCTTCCAAAGCTTGGGTATGAGCCCATTCATGAAATGGCTCACTTGGAACATTGCTGGTGCGTCCAGAGCAACAGGCTGCTTTGTCAAGTGAGAACTGCTGCCTGCCAGAGTGTTTATCAGACCATGTTAACAGATGTGGACTATGGCCTCAGGAGAGGCGCTGAAGGTCTGCAGTTGAGCTGACTTGGTGCTTATGATAGGCACCAGAGTCTACAGGCATGAGTTCAACATGTTCAAGGGACCCTTTGGATACAACACTATCCTAGGATTCAATGTGCTGCACTGATTCAGAGGAGTGCTTGACTTGAAGAGAGGTCAATTGCAGCTCCAGTCACCCAACTTGTCAAGCGTAGGTCAAGTGGGGAAACAGTCAGTACTCCATCCCCTAGAGGACCTGACAGAGGAGCAGCTTGCATCTGCACTGGATGAACAGGCTCAGCTTGCTGATGTCAGTGAGGCCAATCAGTCAGGCTATGTGATCTCCTCAGGTGGAACAAGGACGTGTTCTGCATCAAGCTGGAATGGCACAGAGCCAGCAGAATGACCACACACCATATCAAGCTGACCAACCCAACCCCAATCCACGCAAAGGTGCATCACATGTCACTGATGGTTCAGTCCAAGATCAACAACAAGGTTGGCCAGATGGGATTGACAGGAGTGTCACATCTGTTGAATAGCAAGTGCATGGATTATCAAGAACTCAACAAGAAGACAAAGTGGGATTTGTATCCAATGCCAGACATGAGTGAGTGCCTCGAGGGCCTGGGGAAGGCCCAATTCCAATCAAAGCTGGATTTCTGCAGTGGATTCTGGCAGATCCCTCTCACACCAGAGGCCTCCAAGATCACCACATTGATGACACATCAAGGGTTCTACAAGCTGACAGTGATGCCATTTGGGCTCACCAACACACAGGCTACATTCAAGCAAGTGATGGATGAGATGATGGGCTTGTCCAAGGGAGAGTGGTCATGGGTACACATGGATGATCTCCTTGTCTACAGACCACTTTTGACGAACACCTCAAGCACCTCAAGAAGACATTCAGGCAGATTCACAAGCAAGAACTGTATGATAAGCTCATGAAGTGCAAGTTTGTGAGGGCCAAGATGGAGTATCTTGGCCATATCATCAGCAATGATGGGATCCAGATGGACCTGAAGAAGATCAAGTCCATGTGCAAGGCAAGGCCACCAAAGAACCAGAAGGAGCTGTGGAGCTTCCTTGGGTTGGCCTTGTACTATTGGTGTTTCATATGCAGCTTCTCTCATGTCATGAGTCCCCTGTCCAAGCTCACAAGCAAGCAAGTCAAGTGGAAGTGGACTACAGAGGAACAGAATGCCTTCAAGGCACTCAAGGAGGCTCTTGTGAGTGATCTTTTCTCCAATACCTGGACATTAAGTGACTGTGTCAGCTATGCTGTGACACCAGCCTTTATGCAAGCAGGGCATGCCTTGAGCAGACAAGTGACAGCCAGAACTGGCATGTCATGGCCTACAGGAGCAAGGCCCTCAACAAGACACAGTCAAACTGAGCAGCCACAGAGTGTGAAGGCTAGGCAAGTGTGCTCTTCCTGAAGGACATCTGGGAAGATAAGGTATAAGTGAAGTTGGTAACCTACTACTGGTGGCCAGGCATGTGGAATGATGTGGATGAGTGGGTCCAGGTCTGCCCTTGATGCCAGGCGCACTGAGATGAAGCTGGGCCAATGTTGGGACCACTTCAGCTGATCTGAACATTGTGACTGTGGGAGAAGGTGGGATTGGACTTGATTGGTCCTATGCCCAAGATGACCAGGGGCAATGCCTATGCCATTGTCATGTAAGACCTCTTCTCCAAGTGGCCTGAAGTCATACTGATTCCTGATGTGACCATGAATATGGTTGCAGAAGTGATTCTTGACCCCATTGGGAGTGGGGACTGCCAGAGATGATTGTGAGCAATCAAGGATGAGAATTCGTGGCTGAAGATGCCAAGTCGTCTGGCCAGCTCTTGGTGTAGCTCAGATGAGTTGGTATCAAGAGGAGTTTCTCTATGCTGGGTCACCTGCAGATGAATGGCCAAGTTGAGTGCTTCAATTGGACCCTCAAGTCCATGATGGCTTGCTATGCCAACATGAAACAGGACAATTGGGATGTCTATGTGCTGCTACTGCTGTATGTGTACTGCACTAGTCCCCAGAAGTTGATGGGTGTGAGCCTGTATCAGGTCCTGTTTGGGCAACTCCTGCCTCCACTGGAGGGCAGTTGTGGATCGCCAGATGATGTGAGGCCATCTGATGAGTGGATTGCTGAGCTATGAGAAGCACAGTGAATCATCCATGACCAAGTCATGGTGTCCCAAGATGGTCCAATGACACAGTGCATGAAAGGAGGTCAGCTATGAGCCAGGAGACTGAGTCCTAGTTTGACAGCCATTGAAGGGTTGAGCCAGGAAGCTAGTGAAGAAGTGGATGGGTCTGTTCAATGTTGTCCAGCAAGCTTCTCTGCAAGTAGTTGTGCTGTGCCACCCAAAAACATAAGCCCAAACAAAAATGAAACTTTCATTTTGGGAGGGGTACTGAACTCAGCAAAAAAATGCAGTTTGATGATACCATGATGATTGACAAGGTATAATACCAGGTATGAAGGAGTGGAATCAGCAATGACATGGAGAGAGAGTTGAATGATTGCACA
>CDFE01062656.1:45943-64447 GCA_000826465.1 Acanthamoeba mauritaniensis | reverse complement strand
TCTTGACGCCAAGTTCTACAACCTCCAGCACTCCTGCAAAGGTATTACTCCCTGCATTTGACCGTGTACATGGTCCATCCATCTCATTCTTGCCATTACCATGTACATGGTCCTTTCCAATCATTTCCACCATCATGTACTCAGTTGAACACTCACTTTCCTCTTTATCTCTAGGCTACCCCTCAAGCACCAACTGCCCACTCAGAACCTTCGCTCATTTAAGATGAGAGGTCCAGTCATTCTGGCAGGTAGCATTTCAATGGGCTAAAGTCATTTTTAGGGGACTAAAATTGATTATAATTTGAGAATGTGATGACAAAATGGGTGTTTGGCAAGAATTGATGTATCATTCTGAGTAATTGAGACAAGTTACACTGGGATAAATTCGAAAAATGCTCATTGTCTTTGCCTTTGTTTTTGGCTTCTTATTAAGCAACGATGGTGATATGCCACATTGTCACTTAAGAACCAAGTGCTCATGAAAAAGAGGAAATGAATTGTAACATGAGCATCTGTACACCTCCAGAAACAGACACCAACCTAAAATGGCTGCGTTTTATGTACAGATACTGCATTTCTTCACTAAGCAAATAGAGTCACTGACCCTTTTTCATGAACACTTGGTTTAAGAAATTAGAGAAGATGTTGATGGGGGCTCATCTGCAGCTGCATGCTCAGCTATCACAGCTCTAGAAGATGCAGGTCATCAGATTTTGAAAAAATGTAATCCTTAAAATTTAAAGGATGTCACTTTCAACCAAAATTGTTGTAATTGATGTAATTTGGCTAAAATGAAAATAAGCCTGTAAACGTTGATTAAAAAAAACTAAAGTTTTGTTCAGAAAGTAAAATTGCCAGTGACCTTGAATTTTTTAATAAAGGAGACCATCTTCAAAATTGACGTCTAGTGGGCAGTTTTTTGGGGTCAGTTTGTGTTGGGAAGGGGTGTGGGATTAATGTTGTTTATATATCTGTGGGATTCATTCAGAATGCAATAAAACCAGTGCAAATATAAATCAACTCCTGTTTTTCTACACAGATTTTTCACAGTCATTTCATCTGGCCAGAGGTTTTTCTTGCTGAACACTTGGATGATAGTAAGGCCTTGTACTTATTGGTGATCCTGTCCAAACATGCTTCATTAGAAAAACCTTGTCTGCAATAGTTGCACTACAAGCTTGTGGGAAGCAACTGTTGAGTAATGGATATGTTGGTCTGCAGTAAATTGTGGACAGTACAACACCAGCAAAGCTTGCTGCAGCTCCACTAGGAAATTGCTGCTGCTTGTGGTGCAGGGTCTGAGGGAAGGATAGGCATGGTGTACTAGCACTGCACACAGCCTCATCCCACACGCTGGGGGTTGCAGCTCCAGAATGCATTGCACTGGTGAGAGAACTGCAGCACCTCATGGCCAGCAACTTGCAACACCAGAACCTTGGCCAATAGGGTAGCGTGTGCAGATGATACCACAACCTGCACACCCATGGGAGTCACTATGGGAGTCTTCACCTTATTCAACTCAGGAGATGTTGTGGCCACCATTCTCTTATGGCCAGAACACTGCTATCCCTTTGCCACTGGCTGACTGCTAGGTTGAGCTGGCCTTCTATGTCCTTGTTGTGTGTGTGTGTGTGTTGGTGGTAGTTCATGCACTAGTAGGAAAGTGGGGCAGTGAACATCAGGTTACTGTATGGATTTTGAAGTATACTTCAAAAGTTGTAGTATTACTCCAAAAGCTTTCTTCTGTGCTGATGTGGCAGGGTTGGATTCATGGGACACCAAAAAACTGAATGACCTCAGGCCCTGACACTTGTCTGGTTGATGTGATTGGTTGTTACATTTTACACTGAGGAAGCTCACTCCTTGCCCACTCCCTTTCCCTGCTCCCATTCTCCATGAAGGGAAGGGTGCACTTGCCCATCCACTACAACCATGTTCACCCACAACACCCTTCCCTTCATGGGGAATGGCACAATGATGGCATTGGTGTGCTCCATCACTGTTGGATACGGCCACACTGCGCAGAAAGCACCGCTTCCCATCCGAACAGCGAAGTTAAGCTGCGCCAGGCGGTGTTAGTACTGGGGTGGGCGACCACCCGGGAATCCACCGTGCTGTATCCTTTTTGCTGCTCCATAACTCCCCTTTTTACCCTGACCCAACTCCCCAATGGCTTCACGTTGGTACGTCTGATTTTGGATGTCTAAGACTAAGTGACTCTTTTTGCTAAGCACAAAAATCAAGTCTATGTACAGAAAAGAAGTTCATCAGGAAATGAATGCAAGAGTAGTGTGATTGTGTATCTGATGGAGGGTATGCAAGCAAAAGCAAGGTGTTGAATGTTGGGCAGAGGAGCAAGAACACAAAACTGGGAAAGTTGGTTTTTTGGATGCACAGTTGTTGTGTATGTTAAAGTGATCAACTTATTATCAGTTTGTCCCTTATTGTATGGGTTTGACAATTTCAGTAGAAAGACTTGCAGCCACCAAGAGATCGTCTGCATGTTGGTAGGTTCAAGGGAAGTTGATGGAAGACACACAATGATAGAAGCCTGTGTCGGCCGCAGTGCGACCGCGTTCCGACAGGTGAATGCCGGTGAGCCTATGCTGGCCAAAGTCGACGTTGCCATACGTGCGCAGCATATCAGTGGCGTCGAACGGTTGTCGCTGGGGTCCTCGTTGGCCACCGCGACCTTCATCATCGCCACCCTCCTCTTCCGATGACTTCCTCCTGTAACGCGTGTTGACCAGCGTGGCGTGCAGCTGTGCGTGCAGAGCGATTAGCATCGTCAAGCTAGCATCTTCCGAGTGATACGGGTGCACCTTCAGAGCGCGGTCTGGCGAACTGGCAAGTCCAGCCTCGTAGAACAGCTTCGTCAAATGGTCTGGATGTTGGCCCCTCACGCGATGAGAAAAGGGCCATACCACGAATTCGATTGCCTTGGGGAGATGGAGGGTGGAGAGGCCATTTACCACAGACTGGTATGAGTCGCTTGTCGCCCACCTCCTGCACCTTGATGTACACCACGTCCGCAGCGCCAGGGTCGTCGTTCATGATGTCCAAGCCCTGCAATCGCACCACCTCTGACCTGCAGGCAAGGCACAATCAGCAACATGCGCGTGCTGCTTCATGTTGTGTGCGTGTGTGCGCGCGTGTGTGTATGTGTTTCGTTCTCGCGAGGAGAACGTAGTGGTGGGTGGTGATAGTACCTCGAGCCCAGCAGGTCGTAGACCTGGGCGGAGGCTTGCTTGAGCAGCTCCTTGGCTTTGTTGATCTCTTGCGCGGAAAACAGCTTGAGCATGAGCACCGTCAGGTGCATCTTCTCGGGGGCCAGCAGGATTGAAGGATCAAACCCTCTTGTGTTTTCTACACACCACACACGGCACGTCACAACACACACACACCAAACACACCAAACACACCAAACACACCAAACACACCACACGTCACAACACAACACACAAAAACACACACCAACAGACACAGCCCGAGTTGAGGTTAGCGCATGGGCACCTCTCACACTGTAGAAGCACGTCGTGGCCGCAGGTTCGAACCTGGGGTGTATTGCTGTGTGATCTCGTCCTGCCACTGCTTGACCTTGTCCTTGATGGACGTAAGCGGAATCGAGAGGAAGTGGGTGTAGTCCATTTTGTCCTTGGCCTGCCGAAAGCGGAAGATGTGTGAGAGCGCGAGTACGTTGGCGTGATCGCGTTGGCGCTAGCTGCGTACCTGCTGCACGAGCACGTCGATCCTGGTCTTCGCTGACACGATGGCCTTCTCCCTCTCCGCCTTGATGACTACACCGACCACACCGCTTAGATGAGAACAGAAAAAGAGAAAAGATGAAGATTGGGGGGGCTGGGTACTGATGTCCTCGCTGGTGCTGCCCTGCTTGGGCACGGTGATGGTGGCACCGGTTTCGGTCTGCAGGCGAGTCCGCATCTGCCCGCCCTTGCCAATGATGTTGCCGAAGAAGGCCGATGGAACGTGCATTCGATAGGTGAAGAGCTCGCCCTCCTTTTTGATGTCCAGCGCAAGCGCCTCCTCATCGATGATGGCGGAAGAGGGTGCGTCGCAGAGCTCCTCCGTCAAGCGCTCCACGTCGTCGGCACCCTCCTCGTCCCCGAATCCAGCAGCAGCGGCCCTCCTGCCGGCCTTGCGCCTCTTGCTGCCCGCACCATCTTGTTGTCCAGCGCTGCTCTCTCCCCGCCTGCGATCCTTCAACGCGCTCACCGGCGCCTTGCGGTAGGTGCGGCCCTTAATCGTCACAAGCGTGATCCCATTCTCGCTCTCGTAGGTGTACGGCTCCATCTTCGCGGTTCGTGTAGTGCAATCGATGGATCAGGTTCGGCAGAGAGGTTCGGCAGAGAGAAAGAGAGCTTTCTTTTCCAACCTTTTTCTTCATTCATTCATCACGAGGACAAGACGAAGGAAAGCCATCCTGCAGGACAGACGACGAGCTCAGCTCTCCAGCCCTCCAATCAAAGATTGATGTACAATCGCGAATCCATCACCAGACACGAGCGACAAGTAGTCGAAGAAGTAGCAGAAGAAGATGATGCCGACACGCAGCCGCCGGCCAAGCGAACCCGCGTAGAGGGTGGAGAGAAGGAAGAGGAGGCGGAGGATAGGGCTGACGCCCCCACAGCCCTGGGCACGCTCGACGCGCTGCCGCTGGAGCTGCTGGTCTGCATCCTGTCCTTCGTCTCCGCTGCCGAGCTGGCGCAGGTGGTGGCCCGCGTCAACCGCACCTTCCGCGGCCTGGCCGACCACGACGTCGTGTGGCGGCCGCACTGCCTGCGCAGCCGCACCGTGTCGGTCCACCTGCCCGTCCTGTCGCTCGTGTTCCAGGGCGGCAAGAGCGAGGACCGGATCAAGTGGAAGCACATGTATCGCCACCTCGTGCGCCGGTGCGTGTGCAAGCGCTGCGGCTGGGGCTTCCGGCCGGTCGCCAACAGCGAGCAGGCGTGCGCGTTCCACGACGGCCGGTGGAAGCCGTCGCTGAGCGCCAGGGGCGATCGGTGGACTTGCTGCCACAGCCCGCTCCAGCAGAGCCCCGGCTGCGTGCGGGCCTGGCACGAGGACGTGTGCGCCTGGAACGGCCTCTTCTGATGTGCCCGGACGCACACATGCCGCGCATTCCCAGGCCCAGGACTTCAGTGAAGCCGACGCCCAGACGCACATGCCGCGCATTCCCAGTGTCTGGAAAAGGTAAGGCCGGCTGCGTGTCCCTTCTGGCGGTTGAGAAGAGAAGAGAAGAGAAAACGTTGGCGTTAACTCTTGTTTTTTCTTTCGGTTTTTGTTCGTTGTTCGTTTGTTGTCGTTGCGTCGCTTGAAAGCGGGAAGAGAGCTTCTGGCGGTGTCGGCGACACATCGACAGGGGTAGTGAGGGGCCCTCGACTTCTAGCTCGGGCCGTTCATGCCGAACCGACCCATTTGAAGCCTATATGTATGCCCTCCCACCACATCCATACTCATCACGTTCTTCTTGATCTTCCTCTCTTCTTCTCCAGTTCCTATCCATCAATCTGCAAGAGATCATTTGCTTCTTGAGAACATAATCTCTTATGTTTATGTTTATAACCATTCTATAATCAATCATCATCTCACATCAATCTGCGCCACCACAGATCTGTGCGGCATCCTCTACACTCAACGTAAATACATTCATCCACCACCACCATCACCACAAGCGAGTCGAACTCGAGAGATGGAAAGGGCCGAACCTTCGTCGAAGCGGCGCCCCACCAATGGAGGAGAGAGACTCATCGTCGGCGGTGTCGACGGCGATGCCTCCTCACCTGTCTCGCCGAGGCATGCCGCCGCCAAGCGCAGCCGCGACCCTTCGCAGGACTCCACTCGACCATCATCGCGCTCGTCGCACAACTCGAGCGGCGCGTCTGGCACCAACAGCGGCGGCGGCAGCGGCAGCTCTTCGTCCAAGTCGCGCGCCAGCGGCAGTGCCAGCGGCGGCGACGACGGCACGGGCAGGGAGCGTAGCAAGAGCGACGCCCGGCGGAGCGTGCGCGAGAGGGACGGCACGTTGTGGTTGGGCTCCTCCATGGGGTCGTCATCGGCCCGACGGCACCAAGAAAACGGCGGCGACAAGGACCTCAGCAGCAGCGCAGCGCCGACGACGGCTTCCGCGTCGACACGCAACTTGCACGCCTCTAGCACCACCGCAGCCGCGGCAACCACCGCCCGGGCGTCGTCGCACGTTGATCGCGAGACAAGGCTCGAGCGCCGTCGCAGCCTGCCCGCCCATATCTCAAGGCGACACACCACCCTCGTTCCATCAGGGGCCGTCATCAGCGGCGGCGGTGGCGGTATCAAGAAGAAGCTGCGGAGACAGAAATCGGATGACCTCGGCGCGCTGGTAGGCCTGGCGTCGGCCGAAGCCACTGGCTTGTCGTCTTCGTCGTCGTCGTCGTCGTCGGCCAGCAGGCGAAGTCGCACGGCGGCCTCCGGCGGAGGACATTCAACGCGAGGACTGCCTCGTGGCGAGGGCGCGTCGTCGTCACCGTCGTTGCCGTCCCCGCGCCGCGGCCGTGACAGCGGCGCCCACCAGCGAACCAGCGAGCGCAGGTCGGGCGAGGCCGCGCCCACGTTACTCTGGTCGCGGGGCCACACACCGACCGACAAGCCCAGCGAGAAGTCGTCATCGTCGTCGTCGCCGTCGCCTTCGTCGTCCTCTCGGCAGCTGTCGGTCGTTGTCGGCCCATCGCCTCGCGAGCGCCGCGCCAGCAATCCCAAACGGAGCGGCAAGGCCTCCGTCGACATCAGCGACCGAGAGCGTACGCTGTCGACATCGTCCAACGGCAGCGACCAGGCCTCCTCTCTGAACAGCAGCGGCGACCACCCGCACGGCAGCAGCTCCTCCCGACGCAAGGACCGGGGTAGCAGCAGCGGCAGTGGCGACAGCAGCAGTGGCAAGGAGGCGACGGAGGCGGAAGCTGCAAAGGGCAGCGGCGGCAGCCTGGCCGTGCGGAGCTCGGAGAGGGCGCACCGACGCAGAAGCGACGACATGCGGGCGATGGGATTCGTTCCCGGTAGCGGCGACGAGCATGGGACCCGCGGCAGTGGCGGCAGCAGCAGCGGCAGCCAGGCGACGGCCCACCCGGTCGCACCACCGTCGCACGCGAAGCGGCAGCTGCGGGACAAGTCCAAGCGGGCGACGCTGCGCATGAACTGGACGGTGGGCACGAAGGGCGCCTCGGGCAAGAGGGAGAGCGTGCTCAGCCTTGTGTCCGCCGCCGGCGGGCCGCAGCCCGAGAAGGCCCGCACGCCGCGCGGGACGTCGATTCTGCGGCCCCAGCAGTCCTCCGTCACGGCCACCGGCGGCCACCGGAGAGGCGACGGACGCGCAGACGACAGCGGCAGCGGCGGGAGCAGTAGCGGCGGCGACCGCCGGAGCAACCGCGACGATGGCAAGGAGCGGAACGAGCGAAGGCGAGGCGATGACCACAACTGCGGCGTCGGCGACATGAAAGAACGAAAGCGGGACAAAGCTAACGCTGTCCAAGCTAAGAGCGAAGCGAAGGATGCCGGCGATGGTGAGAACGGCAAAGCCAAGCGGAGCAAGGACCGCAGCGACCCTGATGCGCGTGCAGACCCCAAGTCAAAGAGGGAAAAGAAGAAGAAGAACGAAGAGGAGGGCCGCGGTCACCATCGTCGCCGCATCGACGACCACGAAAAAGGGAGCACGTACGAGTTGCACAAGGCCGTCGCCAACGAGCGCAAGCCTGCCGAGAGCGACAGCGATGACGACACCGATGCCGCTGGAAGCTCCACCGGGTCGGCGATCGTGTACAGCGCCGAGGAGGCGGCCCAGCGCGAGGCCGAGGAGAGCGAGGCACTGCAGCGTGAAATCGGCCGAGTGGCGGTCATCCTCGCCGAGGCCAAGGAGACCGAGCGGCACTCCGCCTCGCCGGGCGCCAGCGCCAACCCCACCAAGACCCCCGTCTCGCAGATCATGTTGCACAGCGACGGATTTGCCTCGCGCCACCGGAGCCACGACACGGGCCTGAGCATGAGTGCCTCGGACAGCCACGTCCCGCCGCCGTCGCACCAGTCGCGCAGCGCCAGCTTGAGCGCCGACCGCCCGCCGCCATCTGCGGCGGCTGAACCGGCACATGCGGCGGCGACGGCGATGATGATGACGAGCAGCGCGACCGAGCACGAGCTGGGCGACCGGCGCGAGTCAGTTGCGTTTTCCCGGCTGCTTGAGCGTCAGCGCCACCTGGGCTCGTCGTCCACGGTCGGGCGGGCCAACTCGCGCAAGATCGAGCGCCAGCCGTTAGCGCAGAATGAAGGCGCGCTCACCCCCACACGCAGCTCCACCGTTTCCAAGAGGTGCGCGTGCCGTGTGCCGTGTGGTAAGTTGTGTGTTTCGTGTCGCTCACTGGGGGCTTCCGGCAGGCACTCGCGGCGGAGGACGCTGACGGCCCAGGAGCTGCTCGACAAGTACTTCGCTCAGCAGCAGCAGCAGCAACAGCAGCAAGCCCAACAACAACAGCTAAAGCAAAGCAGCAACCTCATCCACCACGGCAAGCTCGGATCCGCGACAGGTACACCACTCTCTCGACCCCATTTCCCCATGTGTACCGTGTGGCATTCCTTAGATACTGATCTCGTGTGTCGTGCGATGACACACGCGTGCGACCAGTGGGGCGAACCGCGCGTACCAATTCGGTGGGTATGCGGAAGCGGCCGGGTCTGCTGGTCTTTCCCGACAGCGCCTCGGAGCTGGATGGCAGCTCCTCGCCGAGCTCGAGCGGCAGCATGACCGCCACCGGCGGCAGCAGCAGCCTCACCTCGTCCGCCACTGACGTCTACACCGTCGGCGGCCTCCGCATCAGCAGCAGCGGTAGCTCGACGCCCACGGCCTCCGCTCTGCGGCCCGCCAGTTCGCTGGCCAAGTCCCAGCCCAGCCTCCGGTCGCTCAGCGACAGCCTCAGCGCCGTCGCGACGATCACGACGAAGACGCCGGTCATCGCCGTGGATCCGGCGGCGGGCGGAGACGAGGCTGCGTCGCCCGCCGCAGCCATGTTGTCGCCTCGGAAGCGGGGCGACCTGCGGCAGATGCTGCGCATGTCAGGCGAGCGGTTCATCGTGCCCAAGCCCGCCGGCAGCGACCTGGCCCGCGGCAAGGCGGGGGCGATGATGCCCCGCGCGCTTCTTTTCGTTCCGCCTTCGCCTTCGGTGGCCGCGGGCAAGATGACCGAAAGCAGCGACAGCACCGGCGGGGCCGACGGCGATGAAGACGACGACAACGACGAGGACAGCGAAGAGAGCGAGGAAGACGACGAGGATGATGAAGACGATGACGACAATGAATCGGATGAAGACGATGACGACGATGACGAGCCGTCGTCTCATGGGGGCGACATGACCCTCGAGACGGCCATCCGCGAGCAGCGCCTGGGTGCCATCGCCGCGGTTCTGCGCAGGCTTGACGCCCACAATACCGGTGGCGGCTCGCACCACCGAAGGCGGGCGGCCTCGGCCTCGGCCGCTGCGGCTGCGCAGCTGTCGCGCATCCCATCGCTGCTGGTCGACGACGCCGACGGCATCCCGGGGCCGGGCGGGTCGCCGCTCCACCTGGCCGCCTCCCTGTCGCCGGCCCACAAGCGGCGCGACAAGGTCTTCGAGTACCTCATGAACTACGGCGTCAAGCACCGCCAGCGCCGTGAAGACGATGACGACGAGAAGGCCGCGATGCTGAACCACGGCGTCCCGGGCGGCCGCGAGGCGCAGCTCGTCGTGGGTCGCAAGCGCAAGCAGTCCTACGCGGTGGCGCGCCGGCACGCAGGCCTGGGCGATGGCGACGATGGTGAAGAGGACGATGATGACGGCGATAGTGGTGCGGACGGGAGGCCGGAGGGGGTGGTGGACTGGGAGCGGGACGAGATCCCGGCGTGGCAGTGGATCGACGCGCCCAATCGGGAGGGCGACACAGCGCTCCACGTGGCCGCGGCAAAGGGCTTCCTGTTTGCCGTCACGAAGCTCCTCCAGGACGGACTGGTGGACCCCGACATCGTCAACATGATGGGTACGTTCATTATTAATCATTGATGTGTAGGGTACCAAAGATGTATGTTTGCTGATTGGACGCGTGCGATGCGTGGCTTGACACGACGCGCAGGGCGAACGGCGTTGCACCTCGCGTGCAGGTGGGGCTGCACGGACGTGTGCGTGACACTGCTGGCTGCCGGCGCCACCCTCGATCGTGTCGACGACAAGGTATCGCACGCGCACACGACACACAACACACGACAACTCATCTGTGTGCTGATGACACGCGCTCGCACGTAGGGCAAGACGGCGTACGACCTGGCGACGCAGCACGGCCACACCGAGTGCGCCAACCTTCTGATGAAGGAGGGCGCCGACGCGCTGCTCCACTACCAGTGCCCGCCCGTGCCCTCCTCGTCGCAGCGCTACGACAACAAGGGCCTGGCCGAGACCATCCACGACCGCTTCGGCTGGGTCGTGCACGAGACCACCCGCACCCGTGCGCGCGCGCCCAAGACCACCGCCAGCAGCTCCTCCTCCTCCTCTTCGTGCAACCCGTCCGTCTCCTCCTCGTCCAACACCGTACCCACGCGCGCCAGCGTTCGACCCAAGGCACGCGCCTGTGCTGCATGTGCGGTTGTGCGTGTGCGATCGTGTGCTGACGTCATCATGTGTGCGCACGCGCGCAGACGGCGTCGAAGCGGATGGAGCTGAGGGACGTGAGGCGGGAGAAGAAGTGGAAGGAGATGCTGAAGCGGTGGGACCAGGCCGAGGCCGGCCGGGCCGACCGGGAGCGCCCGCCGAAGGACCCCAAGTTCCAGAAGAAGCTGCGCCAGCGCGTGCTCAAGGGCATACCCAACCGACTGCGCGGCCAGGTGTGGGCCCGCCTCGTCCAGCCCGAGGAGCTCCGCGCCCGGCAAGGCGGCAGCATCTTTGACCCCGTACAGCTCCCCACGACACACGCACACGCACACGCACACGCACACACACACGCACACGCACACGCACACGCACACGCACACGCACACGGTTGCTGATGATGGGGTGGACTGGGTTGCAGTGGCGGCAGGGCTCCAAGTACATCAAGCAGATCGACATGGACATCGAGCAGACGGACAGAGACCACATCTTCTACCGCCAGCGATACGGACCCAAGTGCGCTCCCGCCGTGCGGTGATCGTGTGTTTTAATTCCAATGCAATGCAACTCACGACACGACACGACACGACACACATGCGCGCAGGCAGCGTTCGCTGTTTGCAGTACTTAAGGCCTACAGCGTGCATAACCCGCTCGTGGGCTACAAGCAGGGCCTGGCCCAGATCACGAGCACCATCCTCATGTACATTGACGACGAGGAGGTACACGCCGCCCCCATGCATTCTCTCGCGCACGACACGACACCGCGGCACGCACCACACACGACACACGACACACGACACACACGACTTAATGAGCGAGTGTGCAGGAGGTGTTTTGGATATTGGACAGCATGGTCCAGAGCTATGGTCTGGAGGACCTGTACAAACCCGACTTCCCCGGATTGAAGAAGGTGCCGCCGCCACGACCACCCGTGCGCGCTGCCGCCATCCGTGGAGCCCAACGGGGGCGTTCGAGTGAAAGAAATGACGTAGGAGGAGAGGGCTCTGACCAGGCGTTGGTGGCGTGACACGACAGATGTTCTTCCTGCAGGACCAGCTCATGCGGTGCTTCCTGCCCAACCTGCACGACCACTTCCACAAACAGAGCATCAGGACATCGTCCTACATCACCAAGGTACACCCGCTCACTTGTGATGAGAGAGAGACGGCCCTGTGGTGCAATCATTCTCAACGACACGACCAACTACACACAGTGGGTGATGACGATGTTCCGAAGTCTGCCATTCCACGTGTCTATGCGGGTGTGGGACTACTTCTTCTACGAGGGCACCATCGCCCTGATCACCGTCTCGCTCGCGCTCACCTCCATCTTCTCGGGTACTTTCACCCAACTCTCCACGCGTCCGCATTCTAAGAAGACACTCACGCTCGGGTCCGACCACCACCACCGCCGCCACCACCGCAGGCCGGCTGGAGTCGCTCGGGTTCGAGGGCATCATGTTGATGCTGAACAACATGCACAAGGAGTCGATCAACGCCGACCGCCTGATCAAGACGGCGGTCAACCTGCAGGCCAAGATCGAGAAGTTTGACCTCATCGCCAAGCTCTCGGCCTCGTACGTGTCCGGCCGCAGCGAGTCCACCGCTTCGCTCAACGTGGCCCGCGTGCTGCTCAAGAAGAGGCCCAGGGAGCCGCCCTCCGCGCCGACCTTCACCGCGCCGGTCGGTACGACGTTGTCGACGCCGACAGCGGGCGCCACCACCACGGTCTCCCCCCGGAGGCTGTCCGATGTGCGGCCCTTTCCCCTCGCCGCCGCCGCGCCAGCCCAGATTTCCCGCAGCAGCTTCAGTTGATCGGCAAGACGCTGCACTCTCTCTCTCTCTCTCTTTTGTGTGAAGACAGCCGTAAAGCTTTTATTTATTCGCGAGCGTGGGCAGAGCAGTGCAACCTCCCCTCCTTCAAACAGTTCATCAGGCCACGACAAAGAACTCCCGGCATAGTGCGTGTTTGGCCACCAGCAACAACTCTGCCTTGCCCTTTGCGTAGGGGATGAGTCAACGGTGGGGAAGGCTTTGAGGTTTTTCGTTGTGTTGGGTGGGCACTCCCGAAGGAGCTTCAAAAATTGACTTCCGACCGTTAGGTCGTAAGTCGGGGCATTGGATATAGTTTTCAACCAGCAAAAACACCTGATCCCTATTAGGTCACTTCACAGTGTTTTGCCCCAAGCGCAAAGATACCTTACCACTCCCGCCCCTCCCCGCTATGTACTCTCAACCTTCCCCACACGATTGTGGGACAGAACAGGCCTCGTATGAAAAGGTATTTCCGCGGACAAAAGAAAAGGAAAGAGAAAACAAACCAATATTATTATCGGTAAATAAATATTATTCTTTTGCTACCCCACAAGAAGCCACTCCTCCTTCTCTCCTCGTCGTAGCGCCTTCGTCTTCGTCTTCATCTTCTCCCACTCACTCAGCCTTCGCTTGCCTTTACCTCCTGCTGTTCCTTGTCGCCAACTCTAAGTCTCTCTCTTCTGTTCTGTTCTGTTCTCTTCTCCCTAACTCTCTCGTTTGCTCCTTCTCTACAGAATGACGCGCAGGGCGCGCGGGATGACGTCGCAGGTGAAGGGCGTGCAGCCCTTGAGCTCGCCGTCGACGTCCAAAAGCTCCTCGATCTCCTCGATGGTGCCGTGGCCGCCGCTGCCCGACTCCTCTGCCGCGCCCGCTTGCCCTCCCTCGCCCTTCTCCTTCTCCTTGCCCTTCTGGTCGCTCGCGTCGGCCTTGTCGCTCTTGTCGGCCTTCTTCTTGCTGCTGCTGCCGTCCGACTGGATGGAGAGCTGCTCGGCCGATTTGCTGCCCGACTTGCTCGGCTTGTCCCGTTCGCGCTTGTCCTCGTTGATGGTTCGATACGGCACGATCGAGAAGCTCTTCACCTTGATGTACCGGACGTGCGGCAGTTCTGTTTTACATACCTTTAGCTGCTTGTGTGTGTGTGTGTGTGTGTGTTGAGCCGACGTACTCGTGTGAGAGCCGTCGTAGACCTTCCTGAAGATGGTCATCATGTCCAGCGTGGAGGCGGTGGTGATGAGCAACAGATCGATGAGGCCGTCGTCCAGCTTGGCAGTCGGCGCCATCTTCATGCCCTTGCCAGCCGTGATGATGTTGTTCGCGATGGCCAACGCAAACTCCTGCGCAACGGCCATGCGTGAGCTGAGGTGTGTTGGGCAAGAAGAAGACGATGAAGACGAAGGGCACCTCATCGTAGGTGATCACGTTGTCGTCGGCGTCGGTGATGGTGATCCTAGCGCGCGCCGTCTTGCCCTTCATCATCTCGATCAGTGCAGCCGTCGTGTAGCGAATCGCGGTACCCATCCACCTGAGCACCAACACAACTCATCATTATTAATTGTACAATTATAATAATATTGACAACAACGGTTAATTATTAATGTCGCGTTTTTGTAATGAAAACAATATCAAATCGGTAATAAGAATAGAAACGAATAATAATAATAATAACATCTATTGTCGCTCCGTTCGTTGAAACACGCGATCGCCGATTAGTGTGCGGCGGATATTTTGGTTCAAATAAATTGGGAGAAAGAAAGGAAGCGCGCGGCGCGAGGTGGTGTTGGTCGTACCTGAGCTTCTCGGCGGTGACGGCGACCTTCGAGGCCATGCCCCAGTGCATGGAGTTGAAGGAGTAGCAGCTGGTGCCGTCGCCAAAGGTGAGCTTGCCGATATCGATCGGGACGTGCACGCCTTCGCGGGGGAGAAAGTAGAAGCAGTTGTTCAGTAGCTGAGCTCAGGCGAGCGAAGCAGATGATGACGATGGTGGTGGTGGTGATGATATAGAGTGGGCGCGTGATGTACCTCGACATATGTGGTGCACGGCGTCCTTGAGCTTCGCGTAGCCCAGCTCGTGCATGAATGAGTTTCCTGTGGGTAGAGACAAGAAGAAGTAGAAGAAATGTAGAAGGAGACGATGGTGCGCTACGCGTGAGTAGAGCTGTCGGCGGTGATGCTAAGGGAAGACAAAGGGAGAAGGAGAAGGAGAAGGAGAGTAGTAGGTACCGGTGCCGGCGGCGATGAGGGCCATGGGCGGGATGCGAGCGGCGCCGTCGGCGAGCATGCGCTTCATGATGCCGTTGGTGCACTCGTGGAAGGTGCCGTCGCCGCCCACACTGCAGAGGATGTCGATGCCGTCGAGGCTCATCGTCTCGCAGAGCTCTTCCGCGTGACCCTTGTACTGCAGCTTGGTGACGTGCACCGTCTTGCCGTACTTCTCTTCGAGCAGCTTTCGAGCCTTTCGCATCACCTTCTCGCCGGCCTTGTTGCCCGAGCGCGGGTTGTAGAGCAGATGAACGACATTGACGCTTACCCGCTCGACTCGGCTGAGATCGGTGAATGATGGAGGCAGATGGATATGCGACATGTCGCCCACATCCGAGCTGCCCCGCGAGAGATCGCCCTCGCCCAGGGACTCGGTGTCGCTGCTGCTACTCTCGATTTCGTCGGGCCCGCCTTGGGCGCGGCTGGTGAGGGGGCGAATCGATTGGCGAGGGCTGACCGCCGACCTGCCGCTACGCGTCACGATGTCGGAATCGTCCTGCGATCGCTTCAGGCCTCGATGTTGGATTTCATCCTGCCCTGTGAGCTCCTCCCTGCCGCAGCTCGAGATCGTTCGCTTCCTCTTCGACAGAAACAATGAAGGGACGGCAAGCATGCTGTTGTCGCTACCCCCCTGCTTGTCGCTACTCGCCGCCTTCTTTTCGGCGGGGTAGGAGGCCGCGAGGGGTACGGGACTGCCGCTAACGCGCGGCAAGCGCTGGCGCCCCGACCCCGAGAGCTCGTCATCGCCGCCGCCGTCTTTCTCATTATCATCATCATCTCCAGGCACCTTCTCCTTCTTCTCCCCCACGGCGCTGGAGGAGTTCGTGCGACTGGCCTGCTTCTGCTTCTTCTCTTTCTTCTCTTTCTTCTCCTTCGCGGGCCTGAGCGATGCCTTGCGGGTCGCCTTCATCGGTGAGCTTCCCACTATTGAGTTCTTACCGCTTCCATCCCCAGCTCCACCATTCTCCCCCAGCTCCATCGATCTCTCGTCGTCTATCCTCTTCGTCTCTTGTACCCCTTCTGTGCAAATGTCCAATGACAAATTCTGCGAATGTTGATCGGCTGGCTGCAGGTGGCAGTGGCTTGGTTGGGGTGCGTCGCAAAAAAGATGGCCGTCTCTGCGATCGCAAAAGCAAGAGGGAAGCCTTCGCGATTAGCGGCGTTGGTCGCTTCTTGCTTCGCGTCACGCGCCCACACGGCGACCAACCCGGGCGTTTCGCGGGAAGAACTGAAGAGTGTCGACACATGATAATTGTCCGCTGTCGACACATGCGGACATATCAGATTCTTTGAACGAATCACGAGCGCAGGAACTCCTTCAGCGCAGTTCACCGGCCAACGGATCGCGCCGAGTAGGTTTCCTGACTAGGCGACCACCCCTGACCGTTGGCATGTGTCCGAAAATCACCCAGTTGTTGGACCCAAGCGTGGTGACTTTTCGGTCAGTAGTGGTTGCACGTCAAGAATGTCGACCTGGAGCGAAGGGCCTACGCTGGCCGTGGCAGCAACTTGCAGTACAGTCAGCCCACACGCACCACCAGGGACCACTACTGCTACAACAACAATGGCAACTGCACGCAGACCCAGCTCGCCGGCTATGATCATGCATCAGTGTCCGGTCAGCACGTCGGAGAAGAAGATGATCGAGTTCCTGGAGGACCTCAACCACCAAAAGCGGCTCATGGCCAGCTGCTCCGAAGCTCTACGCGCCTGCACCCTGTGCGCCATGAAGGCCACCGAGGAGGGCCTCAACTGCGTCATGGTGCGCCTCCTTGTGCTGTTGTCCTCGTCTCTGCCAGCCTCTGGTGAATGTCCATATCACCGCCACTGTTCAATGTAAGTGACTCGAACCGTCGTGTCGTGTGTCAGCACTGCGGCTCGTGCGCCACGATGCTGGAGGTGTCGCTCAAGTACCTGGCCTCGCGCACCTCGCACTGCGAGGAGGTGGTGGCCCTCAGCGCCAAGATCGCCAAGAGCTGCTCCGATCACTGCAGCCAGCACCAGAACCCCCACTGCCAGGACTGCGCCGCCGCCTGCGGCAAGTGGGCGCAGGACGTGCACGACCTGCTCGACACCACCAGGACCTAAGCGAACAAATAAATGATTAAAAAAACAAATAATAATACAAAAAATAAATAACACAAAAAAAAACAACACAAAAATGAGATAAATACCAAGACTGCGCAGATCTCCCGGAGTGTTTGAAGAACAGGCCGTGTGACCACAGACCCCGCTACGTTCCTTGTTCCTTGGCATCATCATCATCATCATCATCGTACTTGAGGCCTCAATCTTCGTTTTTTAATCAATTCAATTGATTAAAAAATTAAGAAATTAATTCAGAAATAGGGGAGTGCAGTGTACACGAGATGGTACGATGCATCACCACCACCACCACCAACAATGGGGTTGCATCGATGCCCAACTATGGTGCGTGCATGCATTCGATTAATTTTTTAATTTCTTTTCAATTAATCTTTGTTTTTTTAAATTCTTTCTTGCTGCAAAAGGAAAGGGAGCTGCCGTTACGTAAAAAAAGATTGAGACACTTGACCGACGGCAGGAGCAGACGGTGATGAGCTGCGCTGAGATGGACAACAACAACAACTGCCACCACTCTCACCACCACAATTACGACAACGACGATGACCACCATCAACCACTTGGCGAAGGGGATGGAAGGGGCACGCCAGCTCCACTCTTCCCCCCGCAACCCACACCGCTGCTGCCCGCCCCAGCATCGCCTGTGGTCTCCATCTCCATCATCCCCACCACCACCACCACCACCAACTCGTCAACATCGACATCATCATCATCAACTGCATCATCGCCACCTTCTGGCGAAAGGCGAGCGCCGCTCTGGGGGTCGGCGTCGGCCGCTCGGCTGGTCGAGAAGGGCGTCCGAGCCCAGAAGCACCGCAGCCTGGGCGAGCGGTACCGGGTCTCCAAGCAGGTGAGCGTGGCCCAGCGGAGCCGGACCAGCCACCAGGCCGACCACAGCCGGGCCGAAGGCGTCCATTCGCCGCAGCGCACGCGCGACGGCCCGCTGCTCCTCGGGTTCATGCGAAGCCGACAGACACTCGCACCGACCGCCGCCGCCGCCGCCGTGGTCGGTGCTGACGTCAGCATCGGTGGCGTGAACGCCGAGGCAGGCGATGGTGGCGTGGGCGGGGAAGAGGAGGTGGTGGTGGAGGCCAACATGGCCAGACGATCACGGGGAGGCACGATCTGCATGACCTCCGGGCGTCTGCCGGCCTTCCTCAGCAACCTGCTCGACGCGCCCACAACCCGGGGCGAGGCGAGCGCGTTGAGCGACAATGACGACGACGACGACGACGACGACGAAGAAACCGACTCGACCATCAACACCGGCGATGGGGACGACGATGACGACGAGTCTTCATCGGAGGAGGAAGAGGAAGAGATGGAGTCCGGAGAGCTTACAGCAGTGGAAGAAGAAGAAGAAGAAGCCGAGGAGGAGGAGGAGGAGGAGGAGGAGGACAACGATTTTGATGACGGTGAGGAGGAAGATGACGACGGCGACGACGACGCGGAACGGAAGAACCCCGACAAAGACAGCGGCGAGCCCCTGGAGGAGGTGACCGCCGTCCCAAACTGGAGCGCTGCCCGACGCCAAACTCGCGCAGAGGGACACCAGGTGACCCGCTACTTACTGCCCACTGCTCGGCTCGATCCCTAATCTCCTTCGTGTGATACACGACACACGACACACGACACACGACACACGACACACGACACACGACACACGACACAC
>CDFE01062656.1:35341-45862 GCA_000826465.1 Acanthamoeba mauritaniensis | reverse complement strand
CGACACACGACACACGACACACGACACACGACACACGACACACGACACACGACACACACGACAAACTTTCAGATATTGGTTCTGCCGCCCGAGCAAATCAAGCAGCACGGACCGAACTACTGCCAACTCGCGCTCGGCGGCCTGGCCGTGCCCTCCTCGTACGTTCAGCGGAGCGCCAGCTTCATCGCCGCCAACCGGCGACCGACCTCCACCATCAGGGGACCCCTCGCGCCTGCGCCCATCGCCGCCGCTGCCGCCTCCACCGCCGCTGCCGCCTCCGCCTCCGCCGGCGCCGCGCCAACGGTCGTCTCCATTGTTGTCGACAGAGAGCTGTCGCAGGCGGTAGCGAGCGGCGATGATGACGTCAGCGCAGGCGTGCGAGGCGAGCAGGACGAGGGCGATCAAGAGCTCCTGATCGGGGCCTACACGATCGCGACGCTGCGGCAGAAGTGGGCCGAAACTGCGAGCGACCCGTTGTTGGCTGAGCCCAGCGGAAGCGGCGGCAGCGGGAGCGGGACGCCCCGGGAAGACCCGACGACGTCTGCGGCGCAGGCAGACGGGGACCACCACGGCGAGCCATCGGCCCGCACCGAAAAGCGAAAGCGGAAAGAGAAAAAGAAGAAGGGCCGCAAGGCCTACTCGTCCCGGCGCCTCTACGTTGATGTGCTACGTACACACTTCTATGAGTCGTGTGTGTGTGTGTGTGTGTGTGTGTGTGTGTGTGTGTGTGTGTGATGCTGATGCTGATGCTGATGCTGATGCTCGCGCGCAGTGGTCGAAGCTACGGAGCTGTCCTTCCCTGGGAAAGCCCTGCAGGGCATCTATGGCGGTGCGACGCTCCTCGATCCAATCACCAATCATACATTGAATGTCGCTTGGCTTGACTGACCGACTCCCGCCCCAATCCGACCTTACAACAGCCAAGAGCCTGGGCGACCCCTACGCCCGGCTCTCGCTGGTGCGCTCTCTGGGCGCGGCTCCGATCGGCAACGTCGACGACCACTGCTACCCGTACTGCACCCGCACCGTCAAAAAGGAGAGCGACCACCCGGTGTGGCTCGACGGCGTCACCTTGTACGAGTGCTGCGCCACCTTAACCTCGAACCACACGCATCAGCTGCCACCTTAACCATGTCGCCGCAGCGCGTACGAGCGGTTGTCTGTGGCGAAGTTGTGGGACCAGATCCAGCCGCGGGGCGAGAGGCAGGACCCGGCCCAGCGCGAGGAGTGGAACGCGGCCAAGGCCCAGTTCGTGAAGCGGTGGAAGAAGATGCAGAAGGCCGACCGCACCCCCGCCCAGCAGGCCTTCTTCGACATGTGCCGCGCCAAGCTTGAGCCCAACCTCGAAGTTGAAGTCCGTCTCTCTCTCTCTCTCACACACACACAGACACAGACACAGACACAGACACAGACACAGACACAGACACACACACACACACCTCATGCTCACGCACACACAACCGCACACGCATGCTAGGTGTACTTCACGATGGGCGGCAGGAGGGACGGGCTGGTGGGGAGCGTGTCGGTGCCGCTGTGCGACCTGCAGGACGGGCTCATACACGATCTGTGGCTCAACCTGCGGCCCAACGCCAAGTGGGCGCAGCAGCTCGGGATGTGGGGCAGCGTCCACCTCGTCATCCAAAAGTCCAAAAAACCGCACGTACGTGTGTCGTGCGTGTCGTGTCGTGTGTCGTGTGTCCCGTGTCGTGTGCAGTGTGCCATGTGTCGTGTGTCGTGTGTCGTGTGTCGAGTGTCGTGTGTCGTGTGTCCCGTGTCGTGTGCAGTGTGCCATGTGTCGTGTGTCGTGTGTCGTGTGTCGTGTGTCGTGTGTCGTGTGTCGTGTGTCGTGTGTCGTGTGTCGTGTGTCGAGTGTCGTGTGTCGTGTGTGTGGTCACGTATGATGTGTTGCGCGCGTGTCGTTGCTACAATTACGTTTGGCGTGTGTGCTGTGCAGTTGGGGATGCTGAGCATGCACGGCCCACCGGTGTCGCCGCTTCCGCTGCGCATGGAGGTGGGCGACATCATTCTCTTCGACAGCAGCCGACTCCTCATGCAGGGCACCAAGCTCGCCACCCGGAGTCCAGTACGCAGCCTTTGAATGAATCGCGTGTTGTGAGTGCGTGCGTGTGTGTGTGTATGTGTGTGTGTGTGGTGTATTCGAGCGCGACGTGTGCGGTGTTGTCTTTCTGAGTTGCCGCCGCAATAGTGGGACCACGCGGCGCTGGTGGTGAAGAAGCGGAACAAGCCGGGTCTCCGCCTTTTCGAGGCCACGATGGACGGCGTCCAGGTGTTCAACCTCACCCGACGCCTCCAGTTCTACGTCAAGGACACTAAAATCGCCCTTCGCAGGCACGTCTCACACGACACACACCGCACGCAACACCCGACACGACACGACACGACCAACGACACGACACGCACTGATGTCATGACACGGTGGAGTAGGTTGCACGTGGAACGTACGGAGGAGATGATGGAGGCGCTCTACGAGTTCATCGAGCAGGTCAAGGGCCGGCCCTACAAGAAGAACCCGTTCCAGCTGATCAAGGCCCTCGCCAAGTTCAACGCGCACGACCACCAGGGCAGCATCTTCTGCTCCCAGCTCGTCGCCGCCGCCTATCAGGTCCCCCCTCTTTCGCTCTTCTTCGTTCTTCTTCGTTCTTTCTTTCGTTCTTTCTTTGATGGAGGCTGGTGGCGAGAGCAGATGATGGGTCTGCTGTCGATGGACGAGCCGGCCAACAACTACCTGCCGGTCGACCTGGCGTCGCTGAAGCTGCTCAAGGGCTCGCTGGGCGACCTCATGGTCGTCCCCCGACTCCAGAAGCCCAAGCCGCGCAAGAAGCAGCCTCGCCACCACTGATGAAGCGTCGCATCAATAAAACAATGAAGTAATTAGCTCGATCGTGACCACACGGGCGGGGGGCGAACGAGCCAGGCTTGGGGCGGCGGCGACGGGGAGACGGGGAGGGAGCGGGCACTAAGCTTAGTGCTTCCAGTGCTTCCAGCCGTGCGTGTCGAGCATGCGCCTGAAGGCCACCATGGCCTCCTCCTCGGTGTAGTCCGACCGATTGGACAGATCGAGCCTGCCGCCGCCCGAACCCAACATGGCCGCAATGTCCACCATCACTTGATCCAGGCGGTAGGCTGCGAAAACGAAGACCTCTGGTGAGCTTTGTGCGACGGCACGACACGCACGACACGATGAAAGGGCGGGCGTACTCGCGATCCAGCCGTTAGTGAGCATGAGAGTACAGATGGACCCGCCGAGCGTGACGTGGCCGGTACGGAAGGCGAAGCGGGGTCGCACGACCCTGATGAAGGGCGGGCTGAAGGGGAAGTTCGGCGGGAAGGTCACGTGCAGCGTGATGTGCTCCTGTAGACGCGCACACGACACACACACGACGCAGCACGCGGTAAGAGCTAGCTCTCGCCTTGATGAACAACTCGTGGGATCAGAAAAGCGCAGAGAAGAGGAGTGAGCGGGCACCAGGCCGAGTTGCGTCATGTCCTGGTAAAGCGGCTCGTCCTTGGGGATGCTGAACAGCTTCACCTCCCACTGCGCGATGTTGTCGTTGAGCGGCGCGGCGTCGTATCCCTGCATTTACACAAAACAACAACCATCATCATTTTTGTTAGATTTGTACAGCTGAAAGGCCTTCATGAAGAAGATGATGGTGATGATGAGAAGATGATGGTGAAGGAGCATAGAGATGTGGGAGACACACCCTCTCCTCGCGGCTGGTCTTGAGGATATCGCGGTACTGCTGGACGATGGCCTGCACACCACCGGGCTCGTAGCCGGCGGGGATGATGAACTTGCTGGTGTCGATCTGCGGCTCGGGCGTGTAGGACTTCTTGGGACCCTTCTCGACCTTGCTGAAGCACTCGTCGTCGAAGCCGTCGTCTTCCTCCTCTTCGCCCTCGTCGTCGTCTTCGTCGCCGTCCGACAGCTCCTCGTCGCTGAGCGCAGAGTACTGCTGCGTGCAGAACATCAACGCCTCGCCCACGCTCTTGGACTCCATCACAAACTCGAGCGCGTTGTTGACCCAGTCCTCGGAGAGGTCGTCAGATGACACGCACCAGACGTCCTCGGGCTCTGCAGATCAGATCGCGATATATATGTATATGATGGCCAGTGAGTGTGGACGACATCATCCATCATCCAACCGAGCATGCTCTTCGATTCGAGCGCCCATGATTTAAAATGAAAGATGTAATGAAAAGAAAATGAGCGTGTAGCGCCTGGTTGCGAATGAATGGAGGATTGAAACTCTAAGCGTACCGACGGGGAAGGTGAGCTCAAAGTTGAGCTTCTCGTCGCCAATGGTAAAGTGGAACCTGTGATCTTCCTCATCGGTCTTGACGTACTCGATTTGTTCGGAATTCTTGGATGACGCCAGCCATTCTTTGAGTGCTGGCAGGAAGACCTTGCCCGTGGGATCCCTCACCTTCTTGGCGGGTGCCGCCTTGGCTGACTCAGCACTCTTGCTGCTGCTCTTGCTCTTCTTCTCCTTCTTCTCTTTTTTCTCCTTCTTCTCCTTCTTTACCTCCTTGGCAGGCGCCGCCTCCTTCTTCTCCTTCTTCTTGCCCAGGCCCAACATCCTCTCTCTTGCCTTCTTGATGTGAAATGAAATGAAATGAAATGGATGAAGCAGGTTTTTGGATTCAATTCGGTGAACCACAAAATGAGGCCTCTCACCAGGAATCCTGAGCATGTTCTGCCAAACGACGCGGGCTAGCCTCAAGGCCTGTGCTGGTCATCATCAGGCCTGTGCCCATTATTATCAGTCCCCTGTGAGAGCACAACATGAGAGTCTACAATCCTGAAACGAAGGAGTGGGCGTCAGTGATGAAGGCACTTCTTCTGGCTCCCATCAGACAACTGAGCAGAACACAACTCACATTCCCTCCTCTCTTTGGTCCCCCCAAGATAGTGTACCAGGTCAAGTGGGTGCCCAGCACGTCTGAGTACTGGACCGACATCGACATTGACAAGGACCACTCGATCAACCCATCAGGCGACTCGCTGGAGGCGCTCCACCTGAGCCTTCTCTCCTGCGCCCACGCAGCTGGACTCCAAGGGTTCCTGTTCGAGCGAGGCAATGTCACCAGGCTGGAGTAAGCGCAGTGTTGGCCAGAGCTAAACAGCCACCAGGGTGATCTGAACCCAACAAGAAACAGGATCATGAGGTCATCATTGGCCATTGACACAGCAGGTGTGAATAAATACAAACGTGGGAAGACAGGCACTACTACGAGGGCACGAGAGTGGGCAGGAAGCCGGCCTCCTCAAGAAAGCCCAGGAGGTCGTGCGTGTCGATGGCGCCCTTGATCTTCACCTTCTCCTCTTCCATTTCTATCTTGTAGTCCTCGATGCCCTACCATTACAATGTGTGGTATGTGCGTAGCGAGTGGTTGGCGTGTAGTCGGTGTGTGAGCGAGCGAGAGCGAGAGAGAGAGAGCAAAATTGGGAAGCGTACTGGAGTGACGGAGAGGATCGCTTTCACCTTCTTCTCGCAGCACTCGCATAACATGCCCCGCACCACTATGTTCACGTCTTTGGCAGCAGCGCTTTCGTTCTTTCCCATCTACAGCAACCAGCAAACATTAACACAACGCAACACACACACACACACACACACACAACACGCACACACGCAATGCAGCACGCACACGCACCACGCGCGACAAGGTACCTTGAGTGTCGGCGTTCCCGCGAAGGAAGGCCGTGAATGGTTGGGAGCGCGTCCGGTGATGCCGTTGAGTCGGTCGATGGCCTCGGCGATGACCTCCTGCCACTCGTGCATCTCGCTGGGCTCCTCGCTGTAGACGTAGAACGCGCGCTCCACCGCCACGATCTCCAGCGAGTCGTTCCGCCCCGTCTTTGCTGCGCCGTCGTTCACCTTGCTGTCGGCATCGAGAGTGATCGTGCCTGTTGGTCGCGGGCGACGCGAAGGTTACATGTGTGTGCGATATGCGTGTCGTGTCGTGTGTGCGGTTTAGTGTGTGCGATGTGGTGCCGCACATACCAGAGGGTTCGACGGACTAGACAAGCCAAGAGCGAGGAGTGAGCACGCAATTAGAATAATAACAACAATTGTTCTAATAACAATAATAATAACAATAATAAAATAATAAAGAACGAAAAGACATGACGAAGAAGAACAAGAAGAAGGTACCGTGCGGTCGGGGTAGTAGAAGAGGTGGTTGCCCTTCAACACGAACCACCTCTGAGGCATGCAGACGAGCCAGACAGCACAAGACAGAAAAGGTGAGAACTGTTCGCAAACTGCCGGCGGCTGATCAAATCTGCCGACGGCGGCACCTTCTTCCAGTTGCGGATCAAGCCGCCCTGCTTGACGAGGTAGCCCTCCTTCGTGATGGGCATCGATGCTCGCATCGCTTGGCTCATCTTCTTTGCTTGAGCGCAAAAGAAATAAACTTGAAATACAAAGATAAAGAATAAATACGATAAAGAATAAATTAAAGAATAAATCAAAGAATGACTTGTCTTGATGAAGAGCTGGGACCTGGCCCTACTGGCGCTCGCCATCTTCAGCTGCACGGCAGTGGTGGGGCAGGCCTCGAGCATCGATGAAGGCGATGGATCGAATCGCTACTCGTTTTGGTGCGGCAAGCCCTATCCTGATCCAGACGGGGTGCTACTCGACGGTGCAGAAGAAGGAGATGGGGTGGCGAGGGGCGCTGGCTGTCTGCAGGCAAGGCAGGGCCTGGTGCCGGCCCTGCTCGGTTTCGATCAAAGCGGCATCGTGCTGGTCGATCTCGACTTGGCCGTTTGCCAACAACGACTTGAGCGATCGAGCTCTGTGATGGAGACAAGGAGGAGGGAAGGAGATCGGCAGGGTGATGATCTTCCCTCTCCATCATCCAACATCAACATCATCGACGCGCTACTCGACTCGGCCATTCTTCTCGAGCTGCAGATTGAGCTCAAGACCCCGAACGACGCGGACCACGTCTTGGCCACCACACGCCACCGTGTGGCGCCTCAACAAAGCCACGAAACACACCAAGTCGAGTTCGATCTCGATGCCCTGCCCTCCAGCTTTGACGGCGACGGCGACGGCGACGGCGTTCAGCTTATCGTGTCCCTCCACCTCGCCACGCCCGACGCTCCCTCTTCGTGGCTGGTCATCGACGAGCAGCGACTCGGCTCTTTCGCCTTCGTGCAGGCCGCCGACCGCAACGACGCCGCGGGCGTGGTGCGGGTCGACTACCGCCGGCCGGGCGCTCCCGGCGGCACGGTGCTGGCGGGCGGCGATCAGACGCCCTTCTTCCCCTTCGCCTTCTTCTACAACTGGGGCGGCTATCTGCGTACGTGTCGTGTGCGTGTCGTGTCGTGCTGTCTTGTCGACACGAGCTGACGGCTAGGGCTCGCGAGACAGATCGCGGGCTGGAGCTGTTGGACGAGGTCGCGGCGGCGGGGTTCAACGTGATCCACCCGGTGCCGCCATTCGACCCGCCCACCACGCCCTCGGGCCACTCGCTGCACGACTGGTTCGATCGGTGCCACCAGCTGGGCCTGCGCTTCCACTATGACCTCCGCCACTCCTACAAGAACCTCACCCAGGTGCAACTTGAGGTCGAGGCCTACAGAGGCCACCCAGCCTTGCTGTCATGGTTCGTCACCAGATCCGTTGCGTGTGTCGTGTGTGTGCAGTGCATGTCGTGTGTTGGACTGTCGACCAACCTAGCGAGATGCAGGTACATTGCGGACGAGCCGGACGGTCCCGGTGACGACCCCGCGCTCGCCGTGGCCGCGTATCGACTGGTGAAAAAGCTCGACCCGCGCCACCCCGTGTCGCTGGTGCTGAATTGCCGCGACAGTTCGCCTTCGTTTCTCGATGCTACCGACATCATGATGACCGACGTCTACCCGATTGGTGTGTGTCGTGTGGTGTGTGCGCTCGTGTGCGTGTGCGTGTGCGTGTCGTGTCCTCATGCGCGCCTTCGCGATCGTAGGAATTGACACGACACGGTGCAATGCCACGTTCGGTGTGTGCGGCTGTGACGGGTGCGAGGGCCATCCCTCCGACGTAGCCCATCGCCTGGACCACTACCGCAACTCGTGGCCGCCTGCGCTTCGGCAGCGCATGCCCATCTGGATAGGTACCGTGTCGTTGGTCGTGTCGTGTAGTGTCGTGTGTTGCGAATTGGATTGCGGGAGCTAACCGTGTTGACTCCAGTGTTGCAGGCGTTTGGGGGCGAGCACCATTGGTCGCGGCTGCCCACTCCGCAAGAGATCCGGCTCATGACCTACCTCGCACTCATGCACGACGCCAACGTACCGTCCGTCTCACCACCATGCGCATGGTGGCTCGTTTATAATGCCCACACGCCACCGCACACACCACACACCACACACGTCACCGCACACGCCACTGCACACGCCATCGCGCGCAGGGAATATTCTATTGGCTGTATCCGATAGGCGACGGTGATGAAGCCACGGCCCTGGAGGCCGAGATCAGGCGCCTGTGCCGCGAAGTGCTGCAGACCCTGGCGCCTTTCATCGCCGTCGGAAGCCAGAGCGCCGTCAAGGTACGCCACCCACTTGGCCCTCCACCCGTAATTCCTGACCGTCGTATGTTGGCGCTAATCGCGATCAGATCTCTGCGTCGAGCGCCGGGATGCATGCCAGGGCGTGGTCGAATGGATCGGACGAAGTGGCTCTCCTCCTCGTCGCCAACACGCGGGAAGAAACAGGTTCGCGCGATCATCGTATTTACATGCATTCCGTTCCGTATGTTGATGGTGACTTGCTGCTGCTCTCGTGCCGACCAGTGACGGCAACCATCGAGGTTCCTTGGCCCGGGGGCGCGCAAATGACACGGCTCTTCGCAGAGGACGGTGATGGTGTTGATGACTCTGCGGATATTTCTCATATCGGGCTCTCGACCATTCGATTGACCCTGGCGCCCCTCGAAACGCGAGCCTACCTCCTCGTACAATCGCGGTCAATCGATCCCCTCACTTTGCCGCTCGCCGACCTCCTCTTCGGTTGAACTTCATCAACACCATCCTCATCACCACCATCAACACCATCATCATCTTCACCATCAACATCACGCAATGATGTACATGTAACCACAATTGTGAGTTCTTTCTTCATAATGATGAAAAGCTATGTTGCATAGTATGGCTAGGAGGCGTCGTTGCTGGTGGTGGCGGGCGAAGCGGGCGAGGTGCGGTAGCCCTGGATGTGAAGGAGCGGGAGCACGGCCTTGAGCGAGGAGTGCCCGCGGATGGGCAGCTCCAGGTGGAGCTCGTAGCTGTCGACCAGCGGTTGTATCGACGTAGAAGAAGACGACGACGACGACGGCGATGGTGATGAAGAAGACGATGATGGTGAAAAAGAAGATGATGACGACGAGGAGGATGAAAGCCTGGAGGGAAGGCGGAAGGTAAAGGTGCCCTCCTCCCTGCGCCGACCCTCGATGGGGAACGAGATGGTGCCCTCGGTCGACGAGAAGCTGGTGTGGGAGTAGTAGCCCAGCGGGACCGCCTTCTTGCCCTTCACGCCCCGGAACGTAATGATCAGGCACCGAATCGTCTTCGACGACCGATTGTCGATACTCACTGCGTGCGCACACAATACGACACGACC
The DNA here is from genome assembly GCA_000826465.1 of Acanthamoeba mauritaniensis. Lineage (NCBI taxonomy): Eukaryota > Discosea > Longamoebia > Acanthamoebidae > Acanthamoeba > Acanthamoeba mauritaniensis. The sequence continues at coordinate 36,231 of CDFE01062656.1, read as the reverse complement.
ACGACACGACACGCAACGCGCGTGTTAAAGAATGTGTGTGTGTGTGTGTGTCGTGTGTGTGTCGTGTGTATGTATGTGTGTGTGTGTGTGTGTGTGTGTGTGTGTGTCGTGTCAGACATTTTTGCCATTGCGTTGTGAGTGTCGTGTGTGTGTGTGTGTGTGTGTGTGTGTGTGTGTGTGGTACGATGGTGTGTGGTACGATGTGTGGTGGTGAGTGTACCGGCAAGATCAATCTGGCTGCCCGGGTGGAAGAGGGTCTGGGTGAGGGAGCACGTGAAGTTGACGGTCTTCCTCGAATTCCAGAACTTTTTGGTCACGCGCACGGTCTGGAGGCCGTTGTCGCCGATCAGGCTGCCCGACACCGACATGTCCAGCCGCCGCTTCTCCGCCTTCTTCTGCGTCACCTCTGTTCCCCCCCCCCGCGCCCAATTTAGCCACCGCACACCGCACACACACGCGCGCTGCACACCGCACGTACCACACACACACACCACACACACACACACACACACACACACACGCACACACACACTCGCGCGCACCTGGGGAGAGCGAGTCCTTGCCGGGCTTTCCGCTGCTGCTGCCGCTGCTGCTGCCGGCGGCGGCCTGGCTGGCTGCGGTACGGGGCGAGATGGTGGCGGAGGTGGTGGGCGTTGAGGAGAAGGAGCGGAGGGTGACGACGTCCCCGGCTTTGTAGAGGTCGACCGCCGCGTAGAACCCAACCGACGCGACGCTGCGGCCGTCCTCGAGCACCGTCGGCACGTGTGCGACCACGCGCTGGTCGTGATCTGTACCACTCCAGCTTTCAGTTGTGTGCGTGTGCGTGTGTGTGTGCGTGTGCGTGTGCGTGTGCGTGTGCGTGTGCGTGTGCGTGTGCGTGTGCGTGTGCG
>CDFE01062656.1:24506-35326 GCA_000826465.1 Acanthamoeba mauritaniensis | reverse complement strand
GCGTGTGCGTGTGCGTGTGCGTGTGCGTGTGCGTGTGCGTGTGCGTGTGCGTGTGCGTGTGGAGTACCGTTGAGTGAAATGGCGAGGGTGCCTTCGTCGACGTTAAAAGTGCAGGCGATTAATCGCACTTCGTATCCGCACAGGACGTGTTGGACTCTGGCCGGCGTGGACGTGCCTGAAATGCGCAAAACAAAAACAAAAACAAAGATTAATTTAATGCATCGAACTGACACCACTGAGGTGGTTGCCCGCACCCTTGTGGTAAATACTGCGCTGGTTGATGTGGTACAGCCAGGCGTTGTCGGACGACCAACTCGGGCTTGTAGACACGTCCAGGCCCGCCCTGATGAGCATACGCACACGCACACGCACACGCACACGCACACGCACACGCACACGCACACGCACACGCACACGCACACGCACACGCACACGCACACGCACACGCACACGCACACGCACACGCACACGTGAGCCAGAAGCCCACCAGACAAATAAATGACGAGCTAAGGAGTCGTACAGGCACACGCCGACCATGACGTCGCCCGGGCTGGTGTCCGCGTGCGTGATTTCGACGGTCCACGTGTGCGTGCCCTTCCGCATCAGCTGACCTCCGAGCACCGTACACCTGGTGACAGACCACCCCATCCCGCCGCACATTCATTCCAGTCGTACATGTGAGTGCCTGGTCCTACTCGTTCCGCACGCACACCGCACACGCGCGGCACGCGGCGCGCGGCGGCTAGCTGCCCGTAGGCGCACCATAGCTCGGGTGCGACTTTCTTCGCCGTGTTGATGCGCCCGTTCACGGGCTCTATCGTTTTATGTTTCCTGATATCACCGCGACAAATGATCACGTCAGTGCATCGAGCGTGTGCGTCCGTTGTGTCGCGCGCGCGCGTGTGTGGTGTGTGTGTGTGTGTGTGTTGTGTGGTACCAAGAGAAGTTCCATCGGCAGGGTAGCCCGAAAAAGAAGAAGTATTTCCACACGTACTTGTCCATGCTGGCGAGCAGAGCGCTGGCGTAGTCCGAATTACGCCCCTTGCCGTGACCCTTTTTCTTCCCACCTCCGCCGGCACCGCCGCCGCCGCCGCCGCCGCTGCTCGTGTTCTTCCGCCGCCGCTTGAAGGCCGACAGGAACAGCGGCGGCGGCGACGACAGCGGCGAAGAGGCCGACTGGGTCTCGATGCTCTCGTAGGTGATCTGCTTGACCTGATCTTCGGTGAAGTGCTGGGGCGCCGTGCGGTCATCGCCGTCGCCGTCGCCATCGTGGCTGTCGCGGTCGCGGTGGTGGTTGGCGTGGCCCTGGTCCTGCGTGATGGCGGCGAGGCACAGGCGCTTCCACAGGAAGTTGTCCGAGGCCAGCTCGTAGAGGTGCCGACTGGCCTGGCCCACGCGCAGGAGATCGTTGTGCGGCAAAAACGAAAGAATGTTGAGAATGAGCTCGGCCACCAGGTCGCCCAGGCCGAGATCGCCGGCGCCGGCGCTGGAGTCCACCAGCGCCGTTGGTGACGTGTCTCTGGCCACGGCCACAGCTTCGATTTCTGTCGACAACCCGCAAGCGCCGGGACGTCGCCGGTGCGGCGGGAGGGTACCGCGGTAGTTGATGGTGTTGGTGGTGATCTTCTTCACAAGAAACTTGGGCAGTCGCTCGGCATAGTCAGGCAACACGTCCACGTGATCCACGATCGTGTCGATGCATATGTCCTCCAACATCATCATCGCGCCACCGCACTAAACATGGTCCATACATGCAGCATAGAAACGCTCGGTCAATTCAGGTCAAACGAACACCTGGTCTCCGCAAGTCAAAGAGAAGGGGAAGCGCACCAGCCAAGGGTGGCGCAGAGCCTGCCGGGCCGTTGGCCGCTTTGCCGGGTCGTTGGCCAGCAGGCTCACCAGGAAGCACTTGGCTGAACCAGACCACCGCCGGTCGACGATTACGCGGTAAGTCATCGAAGAAGAAGAAGAAGAAGAAGAAGAAGAAGAAGAAGAAGAAGAAGAAGAAGAAGAAGAAGAAGAAGAGTCTTACCGGATTCGGACACATCGAGCCAACAGCCACCAGTGAAATCGAGCCGCGGCGAGGTGCAGGCACTACCTGGTGACATCATCGGGTCGCCGACGGTCATCGCCTCCGCGCGGGGACTTGCGACGGTCACCACGTCGTCGCGACGGAGCGCATACTCGGCGGCGCTGCTGCCCGCGGCGGCAAAGTAGGGATGCGACGGCACACCGCCGGAGAGCAGCATGAACGCGATCGTGCCGATTTGCCACACGTCGCTCTTCGACGTGTCCCACATCAAACGCGCCCCGGTCGAGCCAGTAGTCGCTGACGACGATCCAGCGTACTCGCCCTGCCAAGCGGGCGCGTCGCTTGGTGCGTTGCCAGCGGCCAAGGTCGTGTAGGTGGCGCCGCACCGCTCCATCTGCAGCACTTCGGGCACGGTGTAGCACAGCGGCGCCGACATGTCACTGAAGCCGTTGGTGTCCACGTTTCGCTCCTTGGCCCTGCGCGCACCCCATCAATCAACAAAGTGAGTCTATCATCACTTGGCCGTGTGTCACACGTGTGTGCGGTGCGCGTGTGTCATATGTCGTGTCGTGTGTGCGCGCGCGCGATGAAGTTGTACATGTTCTGCGCGATGATGAGGAAGAGATCGGGAAGCGAGAGGGAATAGCGCGGCGAGGCCGCGTCTCCGTCGGCGCTCGTGTTCTCCATGAACACGACGTCGGGGCGGATGGCCAGACCCACCCCGTGGCTCTGCAGGCACGTCGCGATGTAGAGCAGTTGTTGCTGGTAGGCCGTGTCCACACCCACCACCGTCGAAGTGAGTCCAGGAAAACACACACACACACACACACACACAGACAAAGAACTAAACAAATAAAATGCAATAGATACAACAATGGACGTGTACCACGAGAGGTATCACCTCGGCCTCCTTGAACCGGCCTCTGCGGAGGACTTCATCATAGAGCCTCGTCCCTGCACAATTCAAAACTCACTGTGAGACCCACACCGCACACACCGCACGCAGACATTTATGTAAAGAAAGGTACCTCGCAAGTGGTCGGACATGACGCAGAGCTCTTCGTCGTCTTCGTAGACGTGGTGGAGGCGCGCGATGTGCGGGTGGTCGGCCATGCGCTGGTGGACCTGGACGGCCTCGCGCAGGCACCGGAGCCAGGCCTCCGCGCACTGCCCGGCCTCCTTGAGCACCCGCAGCATCGAGTAGAGCCGCGGCCCGTGGGCCGGCGTCGGAGAAGTCGACTGCGACGCCGCAGGGGAGGAAGAGCCGGCGGGCCGGCGGTCTACCACGACGGCGCGTATGTGGTGGCTGTTGTTTTGGATGAGGTCGCGCAGCTCGTAGAGGTGGTCCATCTTGTTGTGCTGCAGCTTGGCGTTGTTGAAGAGCCCGGGCGGCAGGCCGCTCGAGGCCTCGTTGCACCCCTTGCTGCTGTGGGGCCAGATCGTGCGCCCCAACCACTCCATCTTCTATCTTCTATCTATCTATTTAAATCTATTTAAATAATTAAAAAAACAAAATAGAAAAGATCCTGGTAGAGCAAAAAAAAAAAATGAATCAATTGGTTCTAAAAATCGGTGTCAATGCGCAGCAGCTGTTGAAGAGAAATCCTCGCGGACACCATCGAGATGACCTTCCCCGGCTTTCCTATGATTGCCTGTGGTCTTTCGCTTGGTTGCGAAAAAAAACCAGACACGAAAGAATGCTGAATGCCATCATTCCAGGACACTTTTGTGGAATTTGACCAATGCAAGAGCAGTTTTGGCGCCAAGGACCAGAAAAATCCACATCGACCTTCGTGTAGACGCATCGCAGGCCCGCATTACATTGAAATGGGTATGCTGCCCAGCTCCTTCTCCCTCCTCATTCTTGGGTCATAGGAGTGCCATGTCGTGGCTTACGAGGTCCAACGATTGCACGTTGAATTTCTGTTTCGCATTTCACTCATCTCCATTTTCTTCCCTCCGTATCAGCCTTCAACTTTGGATCTACGACCGGGGCTGCCGGGAGTAGCTTCTCGTTCGGTGGCGGTGCTGGATCCTCTGGTGCCGCCCCTTCATTCTCATTTGGTGCCCCCGCTGGCACCAGCGGGGCTGCTGCCCCCGCTGGCACCGGAGGAGCTGCTGCCCCCGCTCCGGCCAGCGGTGGCTTCTCGCTTTCCTTCGGTGCCCCTGCTGGCGGTGCCTCAACTGGTGCTGCCGCCCCCAGCTTCAGCTTTGGAGGTACCACGGCAGCTCCTGCCACCGGCGCGACCACTGCCGCCGCGCCCAGCTTCAGCTTCGGAGGTACCACGGCAGCTCCTGCCGCCGGTGCGACTACTGCCACTGCCGCCGCACCTAGCTTCAGCTTCGGAGGCACGACGGCTCCTGCCGCTGCGACAACAACTGCGGCCGCTGCGCCCAGCTTCAGCTTTGGTGGCGCCACAACCGGCACCGCCCCAGCGGCGACGTCCGCCACGACGGCGCCGGCTTCGACTACGAGCTTCAGCTTCGCTCCTGCGGCGGCGACCACAGGCTCTACCACGACGAGCGCCGCTCCTTTGTTCAGCCTCGGCGGTGCGACCTCCTCTTCGACCACCGCCGCCTCGGCGCCTGCGGCAGCATCGACCGCCGCTCCCTCGACCAGCTTTTCGTTCAACCTGGGCGGTGCCGCCGACACAAGCAGCGCCACTGGCTCATCGACCGCCGCAGCTGCGACCTCGGCGCCCAGCACCTCGTTCAGCTTTGGCGCGGGGACCACAGCCGCTGGCGCCACCAGCGCTGCGCCGTCGACTTCCGCAACTGACAGCGCTACCGGCACGACTGGCGCCGCCGGCGGATTCAGCCTGGGCGGAACGCTCTTTGCGCCTGCCGCCACTTCGGCGGAGTCCACGTCGTCGGCCGCAACCGATTCAACCACTACAGGCGGAATTGCGGGACTCAGCTGGGGAGCTGGCTCCGCTGCGGCATCTTCTTCGTCGTCGTCGGCTTCGACCTCCACCGCGCCCACCTCCTTCAGCTTCGATGGGCTGGCTACGACTCCGGCGGCCACACCAAGCAAGGGTACTTCTGATTTGTTCACGCGAAACCAGTACTGGTTTGGGTTGAATCTAACGTCGCCTCTCGCGTATTGCTGTGTTCTCTCTCCTCAGAGACCGCCAAGCCTACCTCAGCTAAAGCTAAGGAAATCCGTACGTGAGACTCTCATTCGCAGAAACGCTGCCGTAAGCCTTTAATGCTGATCTTGGTGTGTGGCACGTAGAGGTGACTGCGGCGCTGAAGAACAAGACCTTCGAAGAGATCATGAACATGTGGGGCCGCGAGTTGGAGGACCAAACAATCACCTTCCGCAAGCAGGCTCTGGAGCTCTCCAAGTGGGACAAAATGCTCCTCGACAACAGCGGAAAGGTTAGAACTTGCTCTTAGTGGCTCTCGGTCTTGCATGTGTGGTGTGTGTGTGTGTTTCTCTTTCCACCTGGTGTGCGCGATGATCCTCACCCGTTCTCTCAAACAGATCATGGCCCTGCACGGAAGTGTCAAGAAGGTGGAGGTCGCGCAGAAGACGCTCGACTCCAACCTCGAGATCATCTCCAGGCAGCAGGATGAGCTGCACCAGCTGGTATGCGCGACTCTCTTCACCCCCCCCCCAATCTCTGTGACACGCCATACGCACACCGGCCCACGAGCTCGTGAGCTAAACTCACTCGTTTCCTCGCTACTTTGACGGCAGTTGGAGCAATTGGAGAACGAGGTGGACAAGGTGTACGCTGCGCGAACAAGCAACGGGCAGCTGGGCGGCGCTGACTCCGAAAGAGAGAGCGGGTACGCGATTTCGATCGAAGAGATACGCAAAGATGTTGGCATGTTTCAGTTCTCTGACTTTATCGATCACGCCACGTTGTGTCGTCTCAAGATACGCGCTGGCCGAGGAGATCAACTCGGACCTCGACCAGATGGCCAACACACTCAAGGACCACATCAACAAGCTCAACGCTGCGCACACCAGCGCCGCCGACTCTGACAACCCCGTACGCACCTTCCCCACCAGCCAGTTTGCTAGGTTGAGTTTCTTACCGCGTGTCGTGTGTGTCGTGTCGTGGGACAGGTGTACCAAATCGTGGAGATCTTGAATGCGCATCTGCATTCGCTGCAGTGGGTGGAGGACAACTCGAACCAGCTGCATAGCAAGCTCAAGACCCTCCGCACGCAGTTCAAGGCCCACCAGGACCAGCAGGACCACCTCAGGAGGATCCGAAACGACTACTACTACAAATAGCCACCATCCCGGTCGGGCAGTACATCCATCCATCCATGCCGCCTTCCCTCTCCTCTCTTCCTCCTTCTCCTCCTCCTTCTCCTTCTTTATATCGTTCCACTACTTCAACCTCTACCACTTCTTCCTCTACGATTCGTTTAAAATAAATAAATGTGTACGGAATGTTTAGAATTTGGGTGTAATATCCATATCTATTGCGTGACTCCTTGGCACCAGTCCGGTCTTCTTTCTTACGCACACACCACAAGGCTCAGCTCACACTCTGCAGACCCAGAAGGAAGAAGAGCGAAAGATGGAGGACAGCCACGCCGACGCGTCAATGAAGGAGGAGCCGACGAGCAGCAGCAAGCTGAAGAAGAAGGGGAGCGCGGGGAGCGGCGGGAGGTCGTCGGCGCTCGAGCGGCTGCGAGCGGCCAAGGCCAGCCTCGAGGAGCAGAAGGGCAAGAGCGCCTCGGCCCGCAGCACCTTCAAGGCCCACACCATGAGCTCCGCCGACCGCAACGAGTTCCGCCAACTGCGCGACCAAATGGCCGCGAGCTCTTCTTCGTCAGCCGCATCGGACGACTCTTCATCGTCGACGCCTCAGCTGCGATCGTCGGCCTCGAGCGACTTTCTGCGCCGAATGCGCGAAGAGAAGCTCGGCGGCGGCGAACCGACGGAGGCCGATGCGGGCGGCAGCAGCCAAGAGGCCAAGCAGCGGAGCGGCAGCGGCGTGGGCAGCTTCTTCCGCGAGGAGCGCAAGCGGCTGCAGCAGTCGGCCGGCGGCGAGGGCTCCGGCTCCGGCTCCGGCTCCCTGGTCAGGCGGCGCCCGGCCGAAGCTTCGGCGGCGGACGAGGCTTCGACCGCGCCGGCGGCGTCGGTGCTGGACGTGCTGCAGGCCGGCAGCGTCGAGCTCCAAAACAGCGAAAAGTCGTCGTCGTCGTCGTCTTCGTTCTCTTCGCCGGCTTCATCGTCGTCTTCGTTCTTGGCGCCGGCGGGGAGGGGGACGGCGGCGCAGTGGCTGAGCGCGAAGGAGCAGAAGCGGTCGCTGTCGACGATCAAGCGGACCAAGGAGGAGAAGCTCAAGGCCCTGGAGCAGCTCCAGAGCCAGCTCCAGCAGAAGAGAGCCGACATCAACGCACACAAGGAGAAGCAGCAGCAGAACGACGAGCTCCTGGCCAAGATGGTGCGCGTGTCGTGTCGTGTCGTTGCATGTCATCTCGTGCGTGTCGTGCCACGTGTTGTTGCTGTTTGGAATGTGTGGTGTCTTATGAGGAATGTGCGAGGAATGCGCAGGTCTCGAAATCGATCATCATCGCGCCCGTGGTGGCTCGCGGTTCGCGTATGGTGGGCAAGTCCATCATCGTGCCGCGCACCACCGAAGACGGCGCCCCGGAGGCCACGTCATCGCCGCCCAAGCCGGCCTCGACGCTATCGACGTCGGTCGGCGGCGCTTCCCCCGTCAAGTCGAGACTGGCGTTGCCGGCGCTGACCGTTACGCCGTCGGCCGGTGATGATGGCGACGACGGCGAAGAAGATACGAAGACGATGAAGAAGGCCAAGCCGAACAAGGAGAAGGAAGACAGTAAGCAGCGGGTGAAGGAGGCGAAGAAGAAGAAGCGCGAGGAGAAGATGATGGACGACATGGAGCGGCAGCTGCTCAAGGAGAGCCGCAAGATGGATGAGGAGAAGAAGAACATCCAGATCGACAACCAGCTCTCCACCTTCCTCACCTCGCTCCTCACCCTCGAATCTGGTACACCCTCGACTCGTGTCGTGTGTCGTGTTGTGTGCGATGTGTGTCGTGTCGTGTCGTGCCATGTGTCGTGTGTGTCGTGTGTCGCGTTGTGTGCTTGAGCGTGTGTGGTGTTTCCTTATTAGGATTCCGCACTGTGGAGAAGGAGAAGATAGAGGCGCTAAAGAAGCTCGACGCGGCCGACCGCGAGCGCGAATACCTGGGCACATTCCTCGTGTGCCTCCTGGAGAACATCAAACGCGTCAACGACGGCGTGCGTGACGTTGTCCAGTCCCACACCGCCGCAGAACCTTCATCATCTTCATCTTCATCATCGTCGTCGCTGCTCGACGACATCAAGAAGCGGCAGCAGGAGATGGAGGAGATCGTGTCGGCCACCGCTTCATTCCTGGGATCGGCGGCCCTGACGACCTCGGCTGACCCCACCGCCCAGTCGCCAAGCCCCCGGGCGGTGTTGTCGCTTTCGTCTTCGTCTGCCGCAGCTCTGCCTTCGCTCTCCTCGTTCTCGTCGTTCGCCTCCCTGTCCGACTTGCGCGCGGCGACTACGACCTCGGCTGCTGCCGACTCGCCGGCGCCCCCCGCGCCGCCACCGCCCAGCGGTGCCGACACGACGCCATCATCGCCGTCTTCATCGCCGTCATTGCCTCCTCCCACTCCTCCGCCGGCGGCCGCGGCTTTCGGCGTTGTGCCGCCAATGCCGCCGGCCGCAGCCGCGGGTGGCGGCGAACCACCGCGGGGTGCCATGCTGGCACAGATCCGCTCCGGCGGCTTCGACCTCAAGAAAGTGGAACGACGCCCGCCAGGTTCGTGTGTCGTGCGCCAACGTTCACGCGTGTTGTTGCTTGACTCACGCATTTTGACGTACGCACTCACACACGACCGCACACGCACACAGCACCGCCGCCGCCTTTCACGGCCGGCAATCTCTTCCAGTCGCTGCAGGACACGCTGGTGGCGGCCATGAACGTGCGCAAGCTCGCCATGCAGGGCGATGACGACGACCCCGGCGACGACGAGTGGGACTAAAACGAAACTCTTTTTGTCTATTTTTTAAACAATTTAATTTAATTTAATTTAATCCGGATCACAACAAGAGGCAAGAGGGGGAGAACTAGGGCAGGTCGGTGAGGCTCTTCTTGGGCGGTGGGGGTTTGTTGAAGGTGGTGGGCGTTTTGACTGTGGCGGCCTTGTACTTGCCATCTGACGGGAGAGAGTTAGTTGTAATGATGAGGCAAGGGTCATGCGTGAGAGTGAGATGAGGTGAGCTGGGCTGTGCAAGAGAAAGAAAGAAAGAAAGAAAGATGGAACTAAAAAGATGGATGATGGATGATTTGGCCAAAAGACGTACCGTGCGCGGTGTGACCGCCGCCAGAGTGGCCGTTGTTCTTCCAGGTCTTCTTCTCCTCGCCCACCTTGTAGTCGGGCTTGGGATTGGCGTCCGCAATCTTCTGCTCCCACTTGTTCACCTTGCTCGCCATTTCTGTCTCTTTCTCTTCTCCCTTGTTGCCTTTTCACGTTCTTGTTTTGGCGCTTTGTGCATCAACCAACCAGCGTCGGGCCAACCACAATAAAATTTTAATTAACCATGTTTGGTTTTTTCCGGGCAGCGAATTCAATGTGCCTGTCATGCGGGCGTGGTGTCTTTGGTGGCGACCACGACCACCTGGCGGTAGCGCTGCTCGACCGACGAGCGCATGGCCGACGTGCGCGGCATGGTGTTCCAATCGGACGTCGCGAACAGGTCCCTCTTCAGCTTCTCCTCGTCCACGCCCGCCTGTGCTCCACCACCCCCGCCACTCAGGCGTGTCAGACCACGTGTGGCGGTGCGTGCGGTGCGTGCGTACCACTTTGCCGCTGTTGACGACGCGGCGACCGCGCACCCACACATCTGTCACCAGATCGTTAGGCCGGCCCAGCAGCAGCAACCTGTGTTCCGTCATGTCGTGTGTCGTGTCGTTGATCGTGTCGTGCGCTTTGTTAGATAAGGTGTAAACGTGTGGCGTGTGCGTGCGTGGGTGTGTGTGGTGTGTTGGTACCCGAGGATGTCGGTGCGGGGCAGGATGGAGAGCGAGTTGGCGAGGTCGAAGAGCATCAGATCGGCCGACCGGCCCACCTCGACGAGGCCCGTCTTGTCCTGCAGCCCGACCGCCCGCGCGCCGCCCAGCGCCGCCATGCGGAACGCCTGAAACGTGCCCACCACCAACCAATCACGTTCTTTCAATTCCTGAACACCACATCGCCCCAGATAGAGACGAAGGGGGAAGACCTGGTCGGGGGTGATCCAGCGGGTGTAGTCAAAGTCAGTGATGTTGTGCAGGATCGAACCCATCTTGATCGCCTGCACGTTATTGAGCTTTAGCATACATGCTTGCGAGGCGTGTGTCGTGTGTCGTGTGTCGTGTGTCGTGTGTCGTGTGTCGTGTGTCGTGTGTCGTGTGTCGTGTGTCGTGTGTGTGGCACCTCGAGCATGTCCTGGGAGTCGTTGGAGGAGGCACCATCGCATCCGAAGCACACGTTGATCTTGGCGTCGAGGTACTTCAGCACGGGCGCAATTCCACTAATGCGCGCGCAAACGCATCGCCGCAACACACCGCGCGGGTGAACCAGGCGCGCTGAATGTCTGTTGAATGGGGGCGGTGCGCGTACCTGCCTAAGCGGAGGTTGGAGAGCGGGTTGTGGACGGGCGTCGCGCCGGTCGTCTTCAGTACCTCGATGTCACTGTGTGGATTGAGTTCTTTTGTTTGTTTTCGTTGTGTGTGTGTGTGTGTGTGTGTGTGTGTGTGTGTGTGTGTGTGTGTGTGTGT
>CDFE01062656.1:8755-24456 GCA_000826465.1 Acanthamoeba mauritaniensis | reverse complement strand
GTGTGTGTGTGTGTGTGTGTGTGTGTGTGTGTGTGTGTGTGTGTGTGTGTGTGTGTGGAGCGTACTTGCTGTCGAGCCAGACGGAGTGGGCGCAGGTGGTCTTCTCGTTGAAGAACCCAAGCTTAGTCAAATGCTCCACCGCACTACATCCGTATTTCTCCAGCGCCAACTTAACGATCATTCCCACACCACCAAGTCAATCATGAGCAAACTGATCATTGTCACACCGCCGTCTTCATGACACCACATCGCCGCACCTTCTTCTGGTTGACGGTCTCGAGGAGGTGCGTGTGCCGCACGAGCCCGTGCTTCTCGCTCAGCTCCCGGCACCGGGTGAATAGCTCGTCGCTGCACATCTGCATGCCCGTCGGACCCACCCCGATCTCGATTCCCTCCTCCGGCCGATGCAGCTTCTGCTCATGAGCGCGTGCGCGTGTGCGGTTAGGCGTGTGCAGACGTGCGCGTGCGATGAGGCGCGCGCGGTGGTGCGTGTGCGACTCGCACCTCAACAGCCTTCTGCATGAAGGCCACGATCCAGTCGGTCTTGCGCGGGTCGTGCTTGTCCGTTCCGGCGTAGGGGCTGTGCCCGTGGCCGCACCCGTACGCCACGGCCGCGTCGAAGGGCAGGTCGCCCACGAGAGGACACACGAACGCGCGGATCCCCACCTCTCTGTACGCCTGCGAGTCGTGTCGTGTCGCCGGCGGTGTCGTTGGTCGTGTCGTTGTGTGCACCGCAATCGCCACGTCAGCAAGAGTCAGCAAGAGCCGTGTGCGGTAGGGGGGAAAGAGAGAAGCCGTTGCGTTACCCGACAGACGGCCTCGAGGCACTCGAACTCCTGGCCGGGGCTGCCCATGACCGAGGGCATGTCCAGCACGCACGTCACGCCCGTCTTCAGTCCCTCCACCGCCTGGCCCGCCGCACACGCCGCACACAGCACGATACACACATCACCGCACACACCGCACACACGGTGAGGGGCGTGCGAGAGAGAGATGGACGAGAAGGCGGGTGGGATAATCAACGTTGAGGAGGGCGGAGAGGTAGTAGAGGGCCGGGTCCTGCGGGCTGTGGTCCCAGAGGTAGCCCAGCCAGAGCTCCAGGGGCAGCGGCGGGATCGCCCCACGGTTGTACATCTCGCCCGAGTGCGTGTGTCCATTCAGGAACCTGCATCAGCAACACGACACGACACACGCCGAACGACACCGCACATGACAAACACAGCGTCAGCGCACATGTCCAACGGCACCACACACACACACACACACACACACACCACACACCACACATGGCACACGACACGCACGGAAGTGTCATACCCGGGGAGCAGGAGCTTGTTGGTGCCGTCGATGACGGTGCCGGCGGCGTCGACCAGGCCGGCGTCGTTGGGCTCGTGCACGGCCACGATCACCCCGGCGTCGCCGTCAAAATGAACGTCGCGACGCACGCACTCGGTGTTGCCCCGCTCCTGCCACTCCTCTGCCCCCATAAAACAAAAACAAAACAAAAATAAAACAAAAAGATTAGACTTGATTGGGCCCAAAACAGAGGGCGCTGTGGGTTCAACCTTGCAGGAGGGCGCGCGGCACAAACACGTTTTGCACCACGAAACGAGCTGAAGTGCTTCCCGCGCGCTCCATCTATTATTGATTTATTGATTTCATTTTTTAATCTTTTACATTCAATAAAATAGCGTATTAACCGGCCTATCGGGTTCGTCCATTAAAAATGTCCAATCGGTGAAGCAAATGTAGATGGTGTGTGCGGTTTCGTTGGTTTCTTGCGAGACTGCGTTGGTCTTCTCGTCTCGCTCTTGTCGTGAGAGAATGCACGTAACGCTACGCCAGCTCGTGCTCCTCGTCACCACCGTGAGCTGTTGCTGTCTTCTGTCGGCGTCAGCCGCCGCCGCCGCCGCCGCCGGGGTCATCAACTTCGCTCCGGACGTCGCCGGCATTGGGGCGGCGCCGCTGGTGGTGGCCTGGTCGCGCGACGTGCCGGTGGGCAAGGACCAGGTGGTGGCCGGTGTGTTTGTGGCGTCGGCGCCGAGCCGGCCGGGCCTGGTCGCCGTCGTGCGGGTGGGGCCCACCACGTACCAGCGCACGCTCGACGGGCTGGCCCTGGCCGACGGCAGCCCGCTCTGGCGCTCGGCGGGCGTCCAGGACCGGTACGACGGCGACAACTACACGCTGCCCTTCTGGCGCGCGGGGCCGCTGCGGCTCGACGCCCTGGTGGCCGACTACTACCTGGAGGCCGGCCAAGAGCCCAACCTCATCGAATGGCGCGGCTTCGCGCTACTCGACCCCAAGGTACAGAGGAGACGCGACTAGTAGTACCCGCACCCCCATCTTCAAGCATCTCGAGATTAATCTAAGCCCCCCCCCCCAAATCCTCGTTCTACGCGCGCGTTGGATGTGGGCGACGACCAGACGGGCAAACCGATGGCGAGGCAGGACACGGGGCCGCATGACTCCAATACGGCGCAGCTCAGTCGATGGGGCTTCCTCTACATGATCCGCACGCACCGGTCGGCGAACGACCTCATGCGCCTCCAGGCGCCCGACTACAGCCCCGACAGCCCCGCGGCCCTGTTCACCTTCCCCTCCTCCACCTACTCGTCCACCATCAGCTCCAACCTCCTCCTGGCCCAGCGCCGCGGACTCCTCTTCAACTCCTACGCCGTCGATGACGATGGCACCACCACGCTCCAGCGCCTCAATCCGGCCTCGCTCAAGCCCGTGTGGACTCGCGCGGGCCTCCAGGGCGCGCTCTCCGTGGTCGAGCCGGCCGAGGAGGCGGTGGCCGTGGCCCGAGACGCGGGTGACCAGGCGCCGTGGACCACCCAGCTCGACACCTACGCGGTCACCGACGGCAGCCTCAAGTCGCGGTGGCGGGCGCAGTGGAACACGCCCGAGAAGGTCAGCCTGCGCTACGCGGGCGCTGCCCTGAACCGCAGCAGCGGCGAGCAGCGCCTCTGCGCCCGGCTGGCGACCGGTTGGTCGACGCAGCTCGCGCACGCTGAGTGGCTCACCTGCGTCGACCCGCTGACGAGCCGGGTGACGCTGAACGTTACGCTCAAGGCCGCCGGCGAGCCAAGCGCCCGCGCTGGCCTTCTGGTGCGCGCCTTTATCGCTGATGATGTGTTGCGTGATCATAACGTAGTATATCAACTGCTATATACATGCGGCAGCTAAGCTAACATTTACAAATGTGTCGCCAGGCGATGTACGACACGTGGGCGCTGCTCCAGGACAAGACCACCGGCTACGTGCTGGCCTTTGAATGCTTCAGCAGCGCCAACAACGGCTCGGAGCCAACGCCGTCGTGGACGCTCGCCGGCCAGCGCGATCTGGCGTCGCTTACGCCAAGCGAGGACGACCTGAGCTTCCTGGTGGCCCAGTACCGGTCCGGTCGCATCGCCAGATGGAATCGCATCACCCCCTGATCATCCCAACTCCATCACCACAACTTCATCACCATCGTCATCTCATCGCTAAAGTGATGACACTTCGCATGGTTGATCGTAGTTCTTCAGAACTCGCGCAGGATGCGGAAGTGGTTGAGCATTGAGGGCGGCTCGTCGGTGAAGAAATGTCTGTCCTCTAGCAGACACGCGGGCGATGGTGGCGCGCCACCGTCACTGGCGGTAGATGGTGGTGGCGCGTCGTCGCCGGACATCTGGCGAACGAACTGGTCGTGTTCGATGCGCACGAACGGCTTCTTGTGGTTGGCCAGCTGCTGGGGCGTGCCGTAGACCCGCAGGCGCAGGCCTGCGCCCCACCGCTCATGGGCATATCGCCGCAGCTCGGACGTCACCGCCAACGCCGTCGGGAATCTGGCACACGCCGAGAGATTGATTTTAAAGTGGTGCTTTGAGGTGGCATAGCGCCAAGGCCGACAGGTGTGTGTCGTACCGATGGCAATCGAGCCAAAAGATGTCGCGAACACGACCGAAGAAGGACAGCACTGCGTCGCTCTGTGACAGCAGGCTTTGCGCTTTTGGACGGAGGCTGCTGACGTGCGATGGTTAGCAAACTGCCAGTGTGTGTGTGTGTGTGTGTGTGTGTTGCGTGCGTAGCGGACCGTGAAATCCGGTGGGCGGGCTCCCAGGAGGGCAGATGTGCGGCTGCCTCCTTGGCCTCCCAGTCGATAATTTGGTCCACGTCGTCGCAGCCTCGTCGCGCCGCCAGGACCGTCGCCAGCTCGGCCATCATACTGTTCAGCACCACTCCGCCTGTACCAAGACGAGCAAAAATCGAACTTAGCCACGCGTGTGCGCAAGTGCATGCGCGTGCGGTAGCTCACCCTTGCTGAAGGCAACTAGAGTGTGCGGCAAGTCGGCCGATTCAAGCGAGGACGCTGGGAGAAGCAACGAAGTAAGTGAACTACAAACGTTTAGTTAACGGCAACCCCCAGGCACACGCTCGTATAGTACTCTGCTTGAAGACGTCGGCGAGGAGGGCCTGCAGATGGAGGACGCCGTTGCCGGGTATGAGCAGGTCGTCGTACTCGCTGTATGGCCCGTCGGTTCGCGAGGGCCTGCCGGACGCACCACCAAGGTGGGAAGCGTGTGGGTGGACCCACCCACCAACGGCCCACATAGGCGCGTCACGCTGTGTGCGACCACGGGGCCGTACCGGACGACGTAGATGTTGGCGTCGGGCCACTTCTCGCTCAGCATCTGCGCCGTTTTAGTCAGAGAGAAGTCCAACCACTCTTGTGACCCGAGCCTGCCGTGTGTGTCGTGTGTGTCGTGTGTGTCGTATGCATGCGTGTGAGTGCTCGTCGTGCGTGCCATCACTTGGCGCGACGTACGCAATCATTGTGTCCTCCACGTTTTGCACGTCCCCCTGGGATACAGCAGGTTAAATCAATTTAATATAAAACCTTTGGTTATGAATTAATGTTAAAAATAATAAATCTTAAGTCGTGATGAGTGAGCGGGCGGGGCGTACGGGAAAGAAGATGACGTTGTGCCGGGGCGCGGGGCGGCGGACGGCGATGACCTGACCGCGCTTGCCCAGGGTGCCGCGGCAGAAGAGGTGGAGCAGGGGCGCTGGCCGCACTGCCATCCCTCCCACCGCGCGCAAGCCGCCCGCGTGGGCCATCGCTGCCGTGCCGCCGGGCGGCATCACCGTCATGGGCTGCATTGACGGGAAAACAATAAATAATTAAAAGAAATGATAAAAACCAAATTATTTCTCTTTCATTCTTCGAGAGGCAAGGAGGACGGGACGGCAAGCGGGATGTGGTGGATCCAAAGACGGCCGGCCCGGGCTGGGCTGGCCAGCAAGAGTGGATTCAACCCCAAGTTCATGCCGCGCCCATCCATCCTCTCCAATTTTGATAATCTCAATTCGAAGACGCTACGCGGATTCCGTAACATGCTCTACGTGATTGGAGTGCGTACCACACGTCCCCCCCCTCTTATTCTTGCATTTCCATTTCTTAATTCTTTTGCAAATCAAAACTGCGAGTTTTATTTATTTATTGATTTATTTATTGTTTTGTCTGTTTGTTGCTGCGGGGCACGGCAAGCAGGTGTTGTTCGTGGTGTCGCAGTGCATCATCAACTACTACGAGACGGCCGGGCACAAGCTTGTGGACAGCGCACTGTGGCTGGTCATCTCCCAGGAGCTGCCCATCATGGGGATCATGTACATCGTACGCGCCACTCACGCACACCGCACGCCGCACGCTTACGACCGCACACACGACCGCACACGCACACGCCGCTTATGATCTTGACGCTCACGCGTCGGGCGCGCAGATGGTGCAAGCGACGACGTTCAGCTTCTTCTACCTTCAGCGATGCACGATCCGGGGCATGGTATCGATCGAGCGCTGCGAGTTCATCCACTACTTCCTCCTCGCCTTCGCCGTGATCACGCCCATCCTCGCCGTTTGCACCTGGGAGCTTCCCCCGAGTACCTAGTCCCCAGCTTATTAGTACCCACTTTATTTAGTTTATATGACTTTTACCTTATTCTTTATTACTTAGGGTTAATTTCTGTTATTATTATGCCTAATTTGTCTTCACGATTGTGTTTGTGTGCTGCAGCGCAGTGCACATACATCCTGTTCATGATGGTGCTGATGTGCATGAAGATGCACTCCTACATCATGCAGAACCAGTTCTACCACTACAAGTACCTCCGACGGTTGAGGCGTCGCCAGGCCAGGCGCGGCTCCGGCTCCGAGCCGGTGGACGACAACGACGACAGCGACGAGGACGACGAGGACGACGACGGCCGGACGCCGCACCGGACTCCACTACGCCGACGCCGACGTAGACCGGGCCCCCATGCAGACGACAACGCTGGGGACGACGCCGACGACGCCGACGATCAATATTACGACGAACCGCCGCAGCCCACGGTGCATTATCCAGAAAACGGTACGCGGCCTTCACTTCTTCATAAGTCCAAACAGCTTTCACGAAGAGTTGACGTTGACATTTCTTCGTTCTTCGTTCTTTTTCTAGTCAACTTGCGCGACTTCTTCGCTTTTCTATTTATGCCGACTCTGGTCTACCAGGTACAGGCTCCACCGTCGCCTTGAATGTCTGTGCACACACACGCACATGCTCACCTCGTGTCGCGCACGTGTGTGCGTCGATCAGGCCAACTTTCCGCGCACGCCGCGCGTACGCCCAAAATTTGTTATCAAGACGCTGGCCTTGGTCGCGGGCATCCTTTCGATGATCGTCACTGGCCTCACTCACTTCATTCTCCCCATCCTTCGAAAGGTGCCCCACATTCGCGTTGCCTTTTGATGGCACCCCCCCCTCTCCTGCCTCACCTTCGCCATTGCGTGGCGTGCGTGCGTGCGTGTTGTGTGTGTGTGTGTGTGTGTGTGTGTGTGTGGTGTTCACAGTCGAACGAGCTTCCCTTTTTGTACCTGCTTTCGATTCTGTGCATCCCTTGCAGTCTCCTCTATATTGTGATGTACGTCAGCTCGCCTCCTCTTCAATTATTGATTGAATCGCACCCACTTACGCGTACATCGATAGATTCTTCTTCGTATTCGAGCTCATCCTCAACGGTTTTGCCGAGATCACCCGTTTTGCCGATCGTCACTTCTACGATGACTGGTGGTACCATGCCACACGCGCGCGCGCGCGCACGACACGACCAACGACACGACACACGAGACACACGAAACATACACCACACACATGCCACTTCCTCACCAACTCACGTCAAAACACGCAGGAATTCGACTGCATACGACGAGTTTGCGCGGAAATGGAACCGGCCCATCCACGAATGGTATAAGCTCCTCCCACCAAGCGAGCTGTGTCGTGCGTCGTGCATTCATAGTTGGATTTTTTTTTTAAAAAAAAATGCGGCTCACACTCTGCGCGCAGGTTGTTGGTGCACATCTACAACCGACGGATCCAGAACAACCACAGCAAGTCGTCGGCCCTCTGGATCACCTTCTTCTTTTCCCACTTCATCTACGAGGTGCGCACGACTTCTTCTCTCCGTTCCGGTAAACAGTCAATGATTCAATATCTATATTAACAATTACCTGAATTCAGGCCCTGATGGCTGTGTCCTTCGGCGTGCGAAACCCCTACATACTCTCTGTCGTCGTGCTCGAACGTACGAGACCTGTACTCTGTTGGTATTGCATGCGCGTTTGCTCGTGCGGGTTCGCTGACCACGCCGTCGTGTGTGTGTGTGTGTGGTGTGTGTGCGTGATCTCAGTGGTGTTCATCTACGCTCTGCGCCCGCTTCGAGACACGCAGCTGGGCAACTTGCTGTGGTGGTGCATCATGTTCTGCTCCACGCCTCTGGCGACCCTGCTCTACGCCCGTGAGTACTACATGTCCTTCCCCCTTTTGTGAGAATTGTGTAAATAAATCGTAAACGTTTGCGTAACAATTATGACAGCACTCTTTTCGTATTGTTGTTGTTTATTGTTTTTTGGGGAATTGATTGCTATTCCTTTCGCTTCAGTGTGCGCACGTGGACGGTGTCGGAACCCCAGTCGACCTTGAACATGGGCTTGAGCAGCCGCTCGGTGAAGAGGTGCTCCACCTCAAACGCCCCGTGCTCCTCTTCGCGCGCCATCTCGAAGAATCGCTCGTCGAGGTGGGCCACCGTCGGTCGGTGCGACGAAAACGACACCAACACCTGACCACATGGAAAACACATGACACACGACACGACACGACACGACACGACACGACACGACACGACACGACACGACACGCGCGGTGAGAAGGGAACTCTGCATCGTGAAGCTGATCGTGTGATGTGCTGAACGTACGACGCCCTCATCGCTGAGAGCCTCTCGCGCGGCCTGGAGGAGTTTGTCCTGCTGGCTGTGGTTGGCGATGAGGTCGGCCATGATGATGACGTCGAACTTGGCCTCGCCGCTCTCCGACAGGGCCGCCAGCAGAGGCTCCATGGACGAACCCCACAGGTGGCCCTGCACGTTGACCACGTTTTCGCGCTCATTCGCGGTCGTGTTGTTCTCGATGTTTTCATTGATGTTGAAGATGAGCTCGTCTTCCGGATAGTCGGTCACCACCACCTTCACACGCACGTGTTTTCGGGTGAGGTACATAACGATAAAGATATAGAGAAATATATACATATATATGTGTATTAATATCTACGTATATCTCGAAAAGCGCACTGGCGTACCTTGTTCGCGCCGCACTTGACGGCGATGATGGAAGGGAGCGCTCCGCCTGCGCCCAGTTCAAGCACCCTAGTTAGGGTTGTCGCGCAAGAGAGTCAGCACGGTTGGGCCATTTTAAACAGCAGTGCGTTGAATCACTTTTGGACATCGTTTCTCTTTTTGAAAAAGAAACTGACCCTGGGCGTACGTCTTGTCCTGGAGGAGCGTTGGATTGGCGTCGAGGTAGTCGGCCAGGACGAGCCCCGCGTTCCACAACATGTGAGCCCAGAGCGGGTGGCTGCCCACCAGCTTGAGCTTCACTGCATCGTGACACGAGTGCAGAGATTTAATCTTTAGTTATGAGATTTAATCGCTTCCCTTTCGCCTGATCTTCCCAGTGCAGAGATCAGTTCCTTCCGGAAGAGAAAGAGTTGAGTTACCTTCATCTCCGCAACCCTTGCGGTGGTACGAGCGGAAGGTCGGTTCCGACTCCGGCTTGAAGTACTCCTCCGGCTCCTCGAACAGACCGCCGCTCGCCAGGTGCTCCTCTTCCGACGCATCCGCCACCGGTATCTGCTCCGCAGTCGTTGTCGGCGCGATGGTGCCGTGGTTTGGGTGGTTCAGTGACTTCATCTTTGGATCCTCCCCTTCTCCTTCTTCTTCTTTTCCTTGCATTCAAGCTCGAACACGAGGTCCCAAGCTAGATGGCCCCAGGGTTGCTGTAACACGACCATCACGTGATGGCCGGGCTTTGGCCCAACAAACTCCTACGGCAGCCAGTGTCTCTCCCTCGTGCGACGTTTCTTTTTTATGGCTTGGCCCAGGCGGGATTCGAACACGCGCCACGTTTAAGTTGAATTAATTTAAGTTGCCAGAGACAAGAAGAACCCAAGGCAAACAGGGAAGAACTGACCACCACATTGTTTTTTTTTTGAATCGATCCTTGTCCATTCCTTGGCAGTGGTTACACCCCAGCAGCCCATCATTTGGCCCACTCTCAACAGAGGTAAGATTCCTCCATTGCTTCTCTCTCCTCTTGAATCAGATAGATCTGCAACCCCCCCCCCTTTGATCATTGATTTGCTCCTTTTTTTTTGATCAAATCAATGATGCGGCTCAAGATGGAGGTGAGCGAGGAGGAGATGAACCACTTGATCGAGTACTACGACGGCGGGTTCGGCGGCGGCCACCACCCGCACCACCATCACCTGCACCACCACCAACACCATCACGCCGGCGGCAGTGGCGGTGACCACCACCACCATCATCTGCAGTCGGCCTCGTCTCTCGAAGACGACGACGCGCCCATCGCCGGCGACCACCACCATCACAACCTCCTCCAGCCGGCGCCGCCGTCCGAGGGTCCGTCGGCGCGGCGCGATCTGTCGTTCTACGACGACTCGCCGCCGTCGTCGCTGCGCGCTCACCACAGCCACAACCACCGCAAGCAAAAGTACAAGCGCTCGCTCGAGCGGTTCATCGGCAAGGGCGCCGGCAGCCGCACGCCCGACAAGGCCGACAGCTGGGACGGCGCCAGCGGAATAGAGGGTGACGACCATCACCACCACCATCAGCAGCAGCAGCAGCAGCAGGAGGCGATGGCGGAGGACGCGGGACTGATCGGCGGCGTGCGGCAGCTGGTGGCCGACGCGGAAAAGCGAAAGAAGAAGCGCGAAGAGAAGGAACGCGAACGCGAACGCGAAAGAGAGAAGGAGAAGGAGAAGAAGGAGAACCGCGAGCGCGAAAGAGAGAAGGAGAAGGGGAAGAAGGAGGAAAGAGAGAAAGAGAAGGAAAAGGGGAGGGAGAGGGAGAGGGAGCGGGACTTGGCCAGGGGGACCAAGGAGAAGCGGGTGAAGCGGAGCACGTCGGCCTTTGGGCTGTTCGGCACCGGCGGGTCGAGCGTGCGGCGCAAGGCGCGAAAGGAGGAGCGCGAGCGCGAGAAGGAGCGCGACGAGGCCGGCGCAGAGGACAAGTCGCGCGGGCGGAGCGCGAAAGAACGAAAAGAGGAAAAGAAAGAAGAACGAAGGGAGGAAAAGAGAGAAGAGCGAGAGAAGGAAAGAGAGAAGAAGGAGGAGCGCGAGAAGGAGCGCGGGCGGAAGAAGTATGGGTCGCTCCCGGCCAAGGCCAGCGTCGCCGAACTGAAGCAGCAGCAGCAGCCAAGCGATCATCACCACAAGCCTGGCAAGGCCGCCCAGGCGCCAGCGGCGGTGACGGCCGAAGAAGACTCGGCCACCACGGCCGGCTCGGCGCCGCCCAAGGGCTTCGGCGCGGCCATACGGGCCATCGTGTCGGGCGAGCGGCTCGACTCGCCGTCGACCACCACCACGAAGCCCAGCAAGGAGGTTGGGGCAGCCGACACCGAGGCCAAGACGCCCAAGGCGGGCAAGAGCTCGTCGCGGCGAGCCATCGCCAACTCCCACAAAACGTTCGTCGCCTGTTGTGTGTCGTGTCGTGTCGTGTTGTGTCGCGCGTTGCAAGTGGCTAATCTTCGTTGGCAGCAGTGGCACGGAGAGTGACAGCAGCGCGGCGGCAGCGCGTAAGGAGAGCAAGGAGCGGAAACGAGCCCGCACGCTCGATTCCGGGTCGGCTGCCATGGCCTGCACGCCAGCCGGATTCGCTGCCGCGGCGGCCAGCTGCGACACGTCCCTCGTGCCTCCCTCGCCCCGTTCCCTGCCCTCGTCGTCGCCCCTCTCCGGGCCGCCGGCCTACTCGTCCTCCTCTTCCTCGCTCTCGTCGTCGCCTTCGCCCTCGCCCACCACCGCGCACCATGCCACGTCGTCATCGTCGTCAACGTCGACGCTGACGTCAGTATCGGCAGGCTCGCTGCCGTCGGTCTCGGTGTCGTTCCTGTCGTCAGGCCACTCGCGATCGGACCCGGCGCTGCCGGCCACGGCCTCAGCGTCGCCGCCGACGTCGCCTCCGCGCATGATGCGCTCGGCCATCACCCCGCGCTCATCGCCCACGTCGACGACAATAGGTAGCGGCACAGTCGCGGCTGACGTGTCGTCGACGTCATCATCGTCGGCACCGTCATCGCCGGCCATGACTATCGCCGCACCGTCGTTCCTCTCATCGCTCACCACCCGCACCCCGCCATCGCCCCGCAAGATCCCCTTCCTGCCTTCCCCTCGCGGCCGACGCCGCGCCGACACCAAGGAAAAGGACAAAGATACCAAGATCATCAGCACCCGCAGCGCCGAGCTCGGCGAGCCGCGCGCAGCGCCGATGATGAGCCACACGTCGTCGGAGCGGCTGCTGATGCGACAGCAGCTCCAGCAGCACCACAAGGGCGCGGCGCGTGACGCCATGTCGGATGGCTCAGGCTCCAACGAGCTGCTTCTACCGACCGCGATCGCCGGCGGCGAGATCGGCAGCGGAGGCACCTATCCGACCTTCACGCCGGCCATGTCATTGCTGTCGACGCCGTCGTTGTCTTCGGAGGCGTCAATGTCGACGTCGGCTGGACCGGCAGCCGTGTGTCATGTGCGCGACGTTCTGGCCGGCACGGCCGCGCTGCCGCCACCGCCACCGCAGCCAGCAGCGGTGGTGATTGTCGAGCACACCTCGCACCGCGAGCGCCAGCAGCGCAAGGAGAACAAGCGGATGATCAAGAAGCTCGAAAAGAAGCTCGAGCAGCGCAAGGAGAACAACAGCAACAGCAAAAAGAAAGCGAAGACGAAGGCGAAAGAGAAGACGAAGACGAAGAAGCACGAACACAAGAAGGGCGACGACAACGACAAACGCCGACGACGACGCAAGCGACGTCAGCGTGACGAGGAGCAAGACGGAGAAAACGAAAACGAAGACGATAGCGAAGCGGAGACCAGCGACAGCGGCGTGCCCAACTTTGACTCGACGTCGTCGATCTCGTCGGAGCTGGGCAGCTCGGACTTGTCGTCCGATGCCAGCAGGACCACGACCAGCACCACAACGACCAGCACGGCAGAGGACAGCGCCAGCGGGCGGAGCCGGAGCGGGAGCAGCAGCTGCAACAGCCGGCGGGGCGAGAGCAGCAGTCGCTCGCGTAGCGCGAGTCGTACCGAACGCAGCTCGAGCCTGAGCGCTGGCGGCGCTGGCGAGACGAGCAGCGAGCTCGGGCCGCCACACGACGAACGAGAAGACAAAGCGAAAGCGACGAGAAAAGAACGAAGACGGCGAACGCGACGAAGCTCGGCTCGCGACAGCAGCCGCAGTCGGAGCCCCGGCCGACGAGGGGCGACGGGCAGCAGCAAGTCGTCGTCCGCGCGGAAGCGAAAGCCGAAGGGCCGCAAGCGCCGCGGCGGGCGGTCGTCGTCGACGGGCTCGTCGTCGTCGTCGTCGGCGTCGGCCTCGCGCCATGCATCGTCGAGCAGTGAGTCGGACGCCGACACGAGCAGTGCCACGGAGGGCTCATCGTCTGACAGCGCCACGTCATCATCGGCCAGCGAGGCCTCTACGTCGCCTGCCACGTCATCCGACGGCGAGGAGGAAGGCCTCGAGGTCTACCAGGTCCCGTCACACGTCAAGGAGGAGATCATCCGCATTAACGTCGGCGGCTACCGCTACACCACCACCAAGTGCGTCACCCGCCACCTTAAACTCACTTTGCCTCCTCATCCGCCATCTTAACCTCTCGTGGTGGAATGTGCAGGGGAACGTTGATGGGGCTCAATCTGCCGCGGCATCGTGCGGCCGTCGACAATTACTTCACGTCGATCCTGTCGGGCAAGTTCCGCACCGTGCGCGATGACTCGGGCGCGTTTTTCATCGACCGCGACGGCCAGTACTTTGCGCCGATCCTCACATTCCTGCGCACGGGCGTGTCGAGCGTGCCCCAGGGCACGTCGATCGACGCGGTCATCCGCGAGGCCGAGTTCTACTGCATCCAGCCACTCGTCGACGAGCTGCGGCGCAAGCAGGAGGACATGCGCCTCAGCCGCACCGACATGACCAAGGCCGAATTCTTCCACTGCCTCACCATGGCCCGCATCAAAGGTGCGTGTGCCGTGTGTGTCGTGTGTGTCGTGTGTGTCGTGTGTGTCGTGTGTGTCGTGTGTGTCGTGTGTGTCGTGTGTGTCGTGTGTGTCGTGTGTGTTGTGTGTGTCGTGTGTTTTCAGCACAGGCTAAAGCGTAGTGTGTTGTGCAGGGTTCATGTTGTCGATGTCCGGCATGAAGATGCGCGGAATGGACTTTTCGCACATGCAGCTCCTCAACGTGCACTTTTCGATGTGCGATTTGGAGGTATACTCACGACACGACCAACGACACGACACGACACGACACGACACGACACGACACGACACGACACGACACGACACGACACGACACGACACGACCAACGACACGACACGACGATGACACAACACGTGCTGACCATGGTCATCCTGATGCCGGTTGTGGGGACAACAAGGGCGCCAACTTCTCCAACGCGATCCTCAACAAGGCGCAGTTCCACGCAGCGAACCTCAAGAACGTGCGGTTCATCCACAGCATCTTCTCGTCGCATACGAACCCCTTCTCCCGGACCACCAACCTCAACGGCGTCCTCTTCCACCGGGTACCCGCCACTCGACTGAACCTGATCTCGCCGACAACACACTCACCACCGCACACGCCGCACACCGCACCGCACACATGCACACACGCACACACGCACACCGCACACATGACAGACGGACAATGCGTTGGCGTTGTACGGGCAGTCGTTCAAGGAGTGGGGCTATCGCACGGAGAACGTGTCGCTGGCGCTGTACGGGATGTCGTTCAAGCAGCTGGGCTTCCAGATGGAGAACGTCAACACCATGTTCTACTCCCGCCACATCGTGCGGCTCGTCAAGGAGAAGGAGGACCCCGTGCTTCTGGAAGAGGAGGAGAAGCCTGCTGGTGGCCAACCCCAATAGAAGAGCAGAGCACCCCCAAACCAATAAATTCATTTGATTAAAAAAAAAACAGTGATGATCCAATGGTAGGTTGCAGTGTAACTGGCACTCCCCCACTTTGAAACCATATTTCAACTCTGATACGGGCACGAAGAAGGCGCCATGGCGCAGTCGGCACCGCGCTCCCCTAGTAAGGGAGAGATCATGGGTTCGATTCCCATTGGCGCCATCCCTTCTCTTTTTGTACTCAGTCAGGATGAGCTTGTTTGTTGGCGAGATGCCAAAATCGCTAACACTTCGCTTTCTGGTTTATGGGGTAGAATACATTTCTCTTTCTTTCTTTCTTTCTTTCTTCTTCTTCATGTTACACCTGTGCACGCCCAACCTGAGGCTCGGCGTCATCAATCTCGGTCAGCGTGGCTGTTGGTGGCGCGTGTGGCGCCACGTTGGGCACGCGCTGTCGGATGTATTGGCAGAAGTGGCGCATCCAGTAGAACGACTTGGCGTGCGCCATCAGCATCTCGTACAACTGGGCGAGCAGCGCCGTGCTCTTGTGAGCCACCAGGATGTCCACCTGCAACCAAAACATCGACACGCAATGACAAGGATGAGCCCATGATCAATGTTTCAAACGGTCATGGTTGAAAACAACACACGTACGGGGACCCGCATGAAGAGGTAGTCGTTGGTCGTGAGCTCGTGGGTGGTCATCACCATGATCGGCAGCGGAACCTCGAGAAGCAGCAAAACGAAGTTCCTGTGGGCCACACCAAACAAATCAAGAATCATCATCAGATCTGTGGGAAAACAAACAACCTAGGCGGGACTATCACAATCACAAGGGGGAGTGCGTGTACGTGGCCGCATACAGCTGTTGCTCGCTCCGCAGCGCCCAGAGGATGAACGTACGACTGGCGCACACTTCGCACCGCATCATCGTGTACATCTGCACAGCGAGGACGCGCATCAATATACATAATGGGGGTCTCTCTGGGCAGCGTCGACCAAGGGAGAGGTGGCGGCGTACGCGGGTGCAGGCCTGGTCTGCCTTGATTGCCGCGACGAGGGTCTCCTCGAGCTTGATAACGACGCCGAGCTGATCCTTTAGCACATCTGTGCGTTCTTTCCAGTTCGGATGGTTGCATCCGTCTACCACACAACACACACACACACACACACACACACACACACACACACACACACACACACACACA
>CDFE01062652.1:53612-107930 GCA_000826465.1 Acanthamoeba mauritaniensis | reverse complement strand
TATTAAATTAATATTAATTAATTTTGTTAGGCCACGGAAGGCGAATTTCGAACCTGTTCCAGCACCCGAGCTCGGGCGACATTCTCGTGTCGACCTCCATGGACCTGTCCGTCCGCCTGTGGGATATCACCGCCCTCAGCGAGCTCTCCGCCATCAAGGTACCCTCCGCCGCCCTTGTCCGTCCGACCCCGCTAACAATGACACCACACACACACACACACACATGCAGGGAGGTCACAGCGAGCAGATCCAATCGGTGGTGTTCAACTACGACGGCGGGGTGATGGCGACCTCGTCTAAGGATCAGCGCATCCGCCTGTGGGACCCGCGCTCAGGCGCCAAGATCGATGAGACCGTGGGCCACGAGACCCCCAAGGCCTCGCGCCTCGCCTGGCTAGGCAACTCGACCCGCATCCTCTCGACCGGCTTCCACAAGTCGAGCGAGCGCGAGTTCATGATCTTCGACACCCGCAACTTCTCCAAGCCCCTCACCTCCTCCCTCATCGGTACGCACACGACCCACACCGCGCGACACCTATCGCTCGCGACTTACGACGCACGACACGACGCGCGCTGATGGTGGTGACGGCAGGCACGGGTTCGGGCGTGTTCGAGCCGTTCTTTGACGAGGACATCGGGGTGGTGTACCTCATGGCCAACGGCGACTCGTCGATCAAGTTCTGGGAGGTGAGCGAGGAGGCCCCCTACGCCCACTACCTCACCGAGAGCCTTTCCACCCGCCAGCAGGCCAGCGTCGCCCGCCTCCCCAAGACCGCCTGCGACGTCCGAAACGTACGCCCACTCCCTCCCTCAGTGTCGTGGCCATGTGCGCGTGCGTTCTGACAAATGTGTGGTTGTGCAGGTTGAGGTGGCTCGCTTCATGAAGCTCTCCGGCTCGACGGTCGAAGAGTTCAGCGTCCGCGTGCCCAGGACCAGGGTACGCGCCACCGTAACGCTATGATGGTGGGGGGAGGGGGGCCAATCGCTCACCGACGCACGCACAGACGGAGTACTTCCAAGACGACGTCTACCCGCCCACCCGCGCCCACGAATCCGTCCTCACCCCGCAGCAGTGGTTCTCGGGCCAGAACGCGCAGCCCAAGCTCGTCAGGTAGGTCGTCGTTGAAAGCGATCGCTTTCGCTCTTTCTTCCCCCCCCCCCAAATCTGTCGCGAGCATTGATCTCATTCGCTCTCGCTCTCTTCTCGACGAGACCAGCCTGAAGCCCAGCGACATGACACCGCTCTCCGAGGCGCCCAAGGTGGTCAGGAAGATGCGCAAGTTTGAGACCGTCGAGACCAAGCAGGACGCCGCCGACCTCAAGGACGTCGTACGCGCACCCCTCCCCCCGGTCTGTCTTGGCCCCCGGTCTGTCTTCGTTGTGATGATGATTTTGTGGTTGTGGTGATGATGATGA
Organism: Acanthamoeba mauritaniensis; assembly: GCA_000826465.1. Lineage (NCBI taxonomy): Eukaryota > Discosea > Longamoebia > Acanthamoebidae > Acanthamoeba > Acanthamoeba mauritaniensis. Next base: position 106,514 of record CDFE01062652.1, on the reverse strand, counting down.
TGGCTCTGATCACACGTCGACGTGGCATGCCCGTGTGCAGGTGATGAACAAGTTCTACGGCAAGATGCAGGAGTACAAGGAGGAGAAGGAGCCGCTCCCGCAGGACCTCCAGCAGGGCGCGGAGGAGGACGAGTGGTCCGACTAAAAGGTGGTGCGCCGGGGGATAGACCGTTAAAAAGTCTCCATCTGCTCCGTGTTTGGGCGAACGTGGAACGTTGAGCGGTCTTGTGACCGAATGAAAAGAAGGTTCTGATTGATCGGTACTTTAAATACTGCCCAATAGGCATTTACCTCTTTATTAATGGGTAATTAATTGGGCTCGAGCGAGATTACGCAAGTACAGACAGTTCTTGCGAACGTTGAACGTAGTGGAAGCATTTGAAGATGACGGAGTACAAGCTGGTGATTTTGGGTGCCGGAGGTGTGGGCAAGAGCGCTCTCACGGTCCAGGTACATCCCCCTCGACAGTAAACCCATTTTAAACCAATTTACCACAAATAAAAAAAAAACCATTACCCACCCTTCTCCTGACCTCTTCATCTCACCCCCCCCCCCTAGTTCGTCAATCACACGTTCCTAGAGTTCTACGATCCCACGATCGAAGGTGTGGACCTCTCGCTTTCCCCTCTTCTTCATCTCAGAGATTGGACAACCGAAGATTCATCTCATCTCTTGCTGCCCTCTCATCATCAGATTCGTATCGAAAGCAAGTAGAAATCGATGCCATCACAACCATCCTCGACATCCTTGACACCGTACACCAGCCCCGACTTTTGCCTCTACTTTTTGATTATTTTGTTATTTTAATTCAATTTTAATTATTAAGCAGCGCAAAACGGAAATTAAATGTCGTTGGCTTACCGAGCGCGGCGTGGGTGGCAGGCCGGGCAGGAAGAGTTCGCGGCCATGCGGGAGCAGTACATGCGACAGGGGCAGGGCTTCGTTCTCGTCTACAGGTACCCTGACCCAACCAGCAGTGGTCCGGCTGGCCCGTGCTTGACTAACGCGCCACACGCGCCCGTGTGCGACAGTGTGACAAATCGGTCGACGATGGAGGAGGTCACGGCGATGAGGAACCAGGTCGGGCGGGTGAAGGAGGGCGACGGCATGGCCGACGTGCCGCTGGTGCTGGTGGGCAACAAGATCGATCTGGTGGACAGCCGCGTGGTCTCCACCGAGGAGGGCACCGAGCTGGCCCGGAAGCTCAACTGCCCCTTCGTCGAGGCCAGCGCCAAGGAGCGCATCAACGTCGACGAGGGCTTCTACCAGGTGGTGCGCGAGATCCGACGCATCTCGGCCAAGAAGGCCGGCGCCGCCGGAGGCTCCAAGAAGAAGGGCGGCCGAGGCGTCACCTCCAAGGGCCGAGGCCAGCCCGGCAAGAAGAAGGGATGCCTCCTCTTCTAGTTTCCCTTCTTCATCTTCTTCACCCACCACACACCATTTTCCCACCCACACCTCTGTAAGGTCTGTAAGATAGCACGCCGGGTCCTATTTCAAGTGAACACATGTGTGGTGTGGTGGAGGTGGAGGAGAGGGTGGGGGTTAAATAAGGGGGTGGTGTACTGAGTTGGTCCCACAAGAAGAAAGAATACAAGCAAGAGGGTGGAGAGGTGGGAAAGAAGAGAAAAGAAGAAGGCGGAAGGGGAGAGAAGGTGGTGACGATGGTGGGGGAAAAACACTCGCCCGAGAGTGGAAAACTTTTTCAACCTCTGCCCTGGCCTCTCAGCCATCCAATGCCGTGCTTTCGATGCTTCCTTCGTGTTGGCTAGTGTAACATGCAGATCGCGTCCACTGCAGGTATGACCGAAAGGACAAAGGAGTGTGATCAGTGTCCGTCAAGGCAACAACCAGCGGAAGGAAAAAATGCACGCGTACTGTTCGTGGGCGCCTCTGTCCTCACTCAACCAAGAGAAGCCCGGAGTCTCTGTATTTCTGCTGACACATCATGCCCCGAGTTGTGCTGGTCTCGCAGCTTCTCCAGCGTCTACACAACACACCAAAGGTGCTTAGTGGTTGGGCGAGTCGAGGGCGGGGATGAGAAGGGGTACCTCCAGGTTGCTTCTTAGTTCTATACACTTCTCAAACTGCATGGACGAAGTGGCCGCTTGCATGGCCGCCTGCACTTTAGCAATGGCGCCATCCAAGAAAGCGCCCACTGGTACACCGCAACAAAGTACAAGGAGGGTCAGGATCGCTCTCGACGTCATAAAGTCGAGTGCGTGGTGGGAGGCGGGGGCGACAATAAATTGGCGTCGTACCATCCTGTCCGCCGTTGCTGCCGGGGGCGGGCCTGGGAGGAGGAGCTCCCGGTCTGGGCGGTGGACCGCCCGGTCTCGGCGGAGGCGCACCGGGCCTCGGGGGAGCACCGCCGGGCGGTCCACCACCACCGGATGGTGGCGGTCCACCGGGCCTGGGCGGAGCACTGGGCCTGCATGGCCGAGTCGGTCAGCGTCAGCTTGTGCTTTCGGCCGACAAGCAGCAAGCAAAGTGGTGTGTGTCTCTGTGTACCTAGGAGGAAGACCACCATCGGAGGAGATAGAGGGAGGAGCGGGGCCGGGGCCACCGGGGCGAGGAGGCGGGCCACCAGCAGGACCGCCGCCGCCGGGCACGGGCGGCGCACCGCGACCGGGAGGCGGACCGGTGGGCGGACCGCCCCGTCGTCGCGGAGGCGGGCCACCGGGACCACCGCGGCCGGGAGGCGGCGGACCGCCGGGGCGCGGCGGAGGGCCGCCCTCGTGACCGCCGCTGCCGCCACCGGGGGTGGGCGGGCCACCACCTGGACGGGGCGGCGGCCCCCCTTCGGGTCTGCCGGGAGCCGGTGGCGCAACGGCATCGCGCGTGGGCGGAGGCGGCGCCTCGTGGCGTGTTGGTGTGGGCGGACCTGCGTCGGGTCTGGCGATAAAGAAGCCCACCGGCGGGGAGTCAGGGCTGACGGCTGGGAGGGTGGTCCAGTGGGGTTTGGGCAAGTACCTGGGAGGAGGGCCGCCGGGCGTGGGAGGAGGAGCGCGACCGCCGCCGGCAAAGGAGGGCGGGGCGGCTTCGGCGACCTGCTGGGAGCGGTAGACCTTGGGCACGTTTCTGAATTCGGGAGGCGGCGGCAGATCGGAGATCGGGTGGAACGAGAACCGTCCCTCGGTCTCCATGGCACCTGCACAGCGGCGTCAGTGGTGGTCAGCAATCGCGTAGGCTGACAAGCACTGATCGCACGGGTGAGGAGGAGGGGTATTGACGTACTGACGGGCTGATGGTACTGAGGGGTGGGTGGTCCGGTGGGCGTGGGAGGAGGAAGACCGGGGCGCGGGGGCGGGNGGGCCGCCGCTAGGAGGACCACCACCACCGGTCACGGGCGGCGTGGGAGGGCCGCCACCGGGGCGAGGCGGGGGCGGGCCACCACCAGGACGCGGCGGGGGAGGACCACCGCCAGGGCGAGGCGGGGGCGGGCCGCCACCAGGGCGCGGGGGAGGGCCTCCGCCATTGGCAGCCGGCATGGGCGGGCCACCACCTGGCCGGGGCGGAGGCGGTCCACCACCGCCAGGGGGCGGCATGCCTGCACAACCGGCAGAGAAAAAGCATTAGAGATCAAGGAGGCGCAAATGATGGAAAGGTAGGCAATGCGTGCAAGCATGATTCATGGTTGAATAAGAAGCGAAAATAGGATAATGAGGCAACGGTTGATGAGGAATGCTGAGGCCTGGTACCAGGTCGGGGAGGAGGGCCACCAGGTGAGGGGCCACCTGGGCGAGGGGGGAATCCTCCACCAGGGGCGGGAGGACCCGGACGGGCTCCAGGGTGCCCGGGCGGCATTGGGCCGCCAGGCCGACCTCCAGGGGTGGGGCCGCCTGGTCGCGGCTTAGGCATGCCACCCACAGGGGGGCCGCCACCACCGCCTCCTGGGCCACCTTCATTTCAAATATAAATCAGTAAGTAATTAATGTTTCATTTGGAGGGGGGGGGGAAATGAATGAATGAAAAAAAAAAACGAACCTTTAGGCGCGGTTATGATTGGCGACGAGCGATCATTTGTGACAGTCTTCTTGAGTTTTGCTCCTTTTGCAATCTGCTGTTGTAGTGCTGAGTCCATCTCGTGTGTGCACTCACCCTCACTTTTCCTATTATCTCTCTCTTCTTCTCTATCGATAATTCACGTAGAGCTCGAGATCACGCTACTCGATCTTGTATTTTCCTGCTCGAGCAGCAAGAGGCCAGGAACGCGATGATCAGTTCTGTGTTGTGCGTGTTCCCTGCTGCGTCGATCGTCTCAGCGTTTCCTGAATGAATGATTCGAAAATGCAGCGGTACCCCGCACTTCACGCAAGCTACCAATGAACGACCGCAGGACCGAAATTTTCAGTTGTCTTCGTCTCCTCGCCAAACCAACGTCGACACCATTTCGCACCACTCGACACCGTCGGCTCGCTCGTGTGCGTCTTCTTCACTTCACGCTTCACTCTCCACTTCACTCTTCATACCACACTTGGCACAGTATGAAGGTTGGCGAGAGGGTCGGGTTTCAGTGGGCTTTGTTGGTCTGATCGAGAACTGTGATGAAGTTGGGAAAGATGAGGCGATCCTTGATGAGCTTCTTGAGCATGCCGACGATGAAGTTCTCCACCTTCTCCAGGTTCTTGAGCACCTGCTGCGTGCTATCACCGATCTGGGCCTCGATCCTGAGGCTCTTCAGTGGGCCCACGTCATCGCCCTCCCGCTTGTCAAAGCAGAAATGCACCTTGTTCGCGTGGTGGATTGCACACACCACACCTTTGCGCACAACCCACCACACGTAGACGTTGATTGTGTTGAGTGCCTAGCAAAGGCGCACGTCGGGAGGAATGGGCGGGGCAGCACCTTCGAAGTGAAAGTCGGAAAGGGTGAAGGTGACCGGAAGACACACGGTGCGAGGTCGAGGCCAGTTCACCAGAGAGATCAAACACTGGAATGGGGAGAAAGACGGGCCGTCAGCGCAAGCGAATCAGTCAGTCTCACGTGATGTGTGTGGGCACAGGGCTGCAAGGGTACCCGCATGGTCAACTTGGCGGTGCCAGAGTACTCCAGAAACACCTTGATCATCATGTCCATGTCGGTGGCCTTCACCTCAGGTTCCTCGGTCGGCGTTGTTGATGAGGAGGATGAGGAAGATGACGACGATGACGACGATCCCGTCGAACTGCCGACAGCTGCTGGTGCTGGCACGGATCTTACGATTGCGGGATGAGGGAAAGAGGCTCATGAGGGAGTGTAAGCAATCAAGCAGGCGCCACAGCGGCGTACCGCGCTGTGGTGGCCGGACTGTCCAACGAAGAAGGAGCGTCGTTCACTGCTGCGCTCACGAGCGGGGAGGCGGTCAGCCGAATCGAGCAGAGAGAGCAAGAGGGGCAACGGCGGAGACCTACTTGGCAGAGAGGAGAAGTGTGCGGGCGGGTCTGATACGTCTATGAGCCGCACCTCGGGCGCCTTGTCTGTAGTTGGCGGCAACCGCGAGGTTAGCTATAAAAAAATAAATAAATAATGAATAAATAAAAAATAATTTAAAACTAAATAAAAAGATGAGGTTAATCAGAGGGAAGCGAACCGCCAAGGGTGAGCGCAGTGATGGCGATGTCGCCGATGAACTCGGGTTTGGGTGCGCTACTGAAAAAGGCGTTGAGGTAGTCCATCGCCTTGGTGGCCTGCTCTTCGCCCATTCTGAAAAAAATCGATCGGGGCACGTAAGTGGGGTGCACTGGCAGATGCCATCGGGCTGCCTACCTGTCCCAATAAATCTTGAACGACATCCTGCAGCGATGGAGGTGTATCACGCAAGCTTGCCACCCCACGAAGATCAAGATCAGGCACGCGTCGTGTTCTCGCTTCTTGGAAAGGACTTGAAGCGAGAAAAGGGTAGAAGAAAAAAGGTCTTGCGCCGCACGACACGCACCGCACGACCGCACACGCTCAAGAAGAGGTGGTAGAGACGAGGGGACACAACGCGATGAAGACGGTGGGGATGAGCAAAACTTTGTTCTCTCTACAACCGCTGCGCATGCAGAACTCGGAAACTGGCGCAAGTGCACTCTCACTGGCGAGCTCCGCTTCACTGCTGGCCCTCCTTGGTGTCTTCCTCGAGCGGGGGCACTGTGTCATTGACGCCACCACCACCACCACCACCAAGCGGGTGAGTGCTAATGACAGTCGTGCAAAGAAGGAGAAGAAGAAACATACCCTCGTCGTCTTCGTCTTCGTCTTCCTCGTCAGAACCCTCGAGGTCGCCGCCGAAGTCGTTGAAGTTCATGCCGCCCATGCCGCCCATGCCAGGCATGCCCATCATGCCAGGGGGCATGCCACCCATGCCGCCCATGCCGGGCATGCCCATCATGCCAGGGGGCATGCCGCCCATGCCGCCCATGTCGAAATCGCCGCCCTCGCCGGCACCCTCGTCCTCCTCATCTTCCTCCACCCAGCGGCCCCAGTCGGCCTTGAGCCACCACTGCTTGCCGCCAACCTTCGTGAGGCGATCCCAGTGCGGGCCGCTCTCCTTCTTGACGATGTTGAAGACGATGTGACGCGGCAGCACGGCGTACTTGCTCTCCTCAGGGTTGATCTCCTTGAAGAACTCGAGATCGAGGTTGTAGTCCTTACCCTGAGCCGAGCCGCTGAATTTCAGATGAGTAGGGGTCAACTCGACCTTGGCGTCCTTCACATCTTGGACGTCGATTGTCAGGAAGATCTTGTCCTTGCGCTGCACAAATCAAAAATCACTGAGATGAGCGTTGATTGATCTGAGAATTAGCGCATGAAGGGGAATACCTGAGCCCAAAGAACGTTGGGAAGGAAAGTCTGGCTGCAAGATTACAGCATAGGAGAGCGTTAGGAGGAACAACTCGGAAAAAGGAACATATAACAAAAAGATGTTGTAGTAATTGGCGTACCTGGACATCTTGTTCTAGATCAAAAGAAAGCAAGATGGAATGTACAGCCCAGCCCTGCGTGCCTACGCGTTACTTTTTCCAAACCGGGAAAAAAAGGGCTTCGCAATCTGGCCAATTTCTCCCACCTTTCCGCGTTTTCTCAAGTTTAAAGAGGGCAAAATGTGCAGAAGACGAATCTACATGTTCGCCAGCGGGTTTGGCGTAACGTTTCATATCCGTACAAGTATGTGCAAGAGGAGAGAAAGGAGATGGAGAAGGAGGAGAGGCGGAGGCGGAGGAGCGCGGCGCACATGCTCAACCCATGAGGGGCATTGTCACAAAATCGCGTGCCGTGCAGAGGTGAGCGCAGGCGGCAGGACACACGGCCTGCTTCTTCTTCTCGAACCACTCGTACATGTGCTGGATGTGTCCGCCGTGCCCACAGCCTTGGCACCACACGTAGATGCCCTTCACTATTTGATGGCTGCACCGGTGGAGACACTACGAAGTGAGCGATCTTAACCCACGATAAGGGAGCGGACGACGCATACCAGACCGAGCACGTGTTGGTCGGCTTGTTGCAGTGTTCACAGGCCCAGCCCACCTTGTAGAGCGGCCGACCACACCCTGGGCAGTTGGTGTGCACCGTTGTGGATTTCTATTGCGAATTGGTGCGAACGGTGAGTGTGCCGTGGGCTCAACAAGGCCACCATCGCAATTGGGGGGGGGGGCAAAGGGGCACCTGATTGATGGCGCGTATGTCGTCTATCGGGCAGATTCGGATGATCTCGTTGGCGGCCGACCAGAGTTGAAGACGATGCAAAAGCTCTGAAAAACGCCAACACCTCTCGATGATCAGCATCTCGCAGGCCGAGAACTAATAAGTTGTTGGGGGGGGGTGATTACCGATATAAGAAAGGAACCACTGGGTGGTGGTCTTCTTGTCCAGCGGGAGATGGCCCTGCAGCGCTAGCGCCATGGTCACGCAGGTCTGCACGTCGCCCTGGTTGCCGTAGAATTCCAGCATCTCCCGTACAACCGACTCGTAGCACCAGCGAGCGATGCCACCGCCAAAGCCCCCGTTGGCACCCATCACCTGAGCCGCCATCTGCGCGGCAAGCCACCAACTATGAGTAACGTTATCACAAGGCGAGTGGGGAGGAACATGGACGCTTGCCTCGACAAAGTCGGCCTCTTTGACTCCGTTGATATGGCTTGCGCTCTCCACTCGGCTAAAGACATCGCCGTCGTAGCCCTCACTCTCGTCGTCGCTGCCCTCCGCCTCGTCATCAAACCCGTCGTCATCGTCGCCTATTCATTGTTTAACGAAAATTCAGTGATTGCGGCCACAACTCATCAGCAAAGGCGATCGTCACAGCACGAGGTTGTAGTAGTGGTGATGTGTGGCGTGTTGCTTTGGTGTACCGTGGCGTCGTAGTGCAGGAGAGGCCGGCGGGAGTGGCGGATCAGAAGGGAAAGGCGCGGCCGTAATGGAGTGGATGTCCATAATGCCACCCTCGCCCTTACCCATCGTGATCATGTTGGAATGTCGCAGCGTGGTGGCGGTGCCCGTCGACTTGCGTAGCGCTATGTTGCCCGGACCCTCCGTCGTACCACCGTTGACTGGGGGGGGGGGCGCCGTAAGTGCCAGTCGACGACACGAGAAGAGTTCAACGAACGAACGTGCGCGCGTACCTAATCCACTGCCGGGGAGCGATGGATGCAATGGAAGAGGGATTGAGGTGTCGCTGTCGGTCAGCCCGAAAGAGCGCTTGGCCTGTGCAAGAAAGAGGGTTGAAGAAGAATTCATCACCGAACGCACGTGTGAGTATGATCTCCCCTGCTGGAGACAGAAAACAAAACAGCGCAACGGCAATGTCACATGTGGTACCGGAAGCGACGGTTCCTGGCTTACCGCTCGTCGCACAGCGTCCTTGGCAAGCTCTTGCGGCAAAAGGTAGTCTGTGTCCCAGTGAAGAAGAAGTGTCACGGTGTAAGCGCAAGTAACGATCAAACGGAGGAAACGTCAGCATACCGTCCATGGACTCTACGACGGGCAGTGTCTCAGTCGAGTTGCTGTTGTTGAGGTGCGGCTTGCCGATGAACGATCCCTTGGGAGTGAAGGACAACCGCTCGGCATCGCCCTCGCGGCCCGTACCATTCTCCAGCTCCACCGAGCCGTTCGATGCTCGGGTCGAGCTCGCTGAACGGAAGCGAGAGAAAGCGGGTCAACGCCAGGCCTCCACCGACTCGGCACACCAAGAGTTCACGTGACGATGTTACCTCGTGCCGGGGTTGATGACTCGCTGTCGATATCCGCGTACAGGGTCTTGAGCACCATCCACGACTGCGCGATCTGGAACTGTTTTACGCTTCTGGCCTCCTTGGCGTTGTGCTCGCACACCTCGGTGAAGGTGCCCTTGTAGCGGTAGTTGTGGGCCAGGTGCTGGAACGAGTAGTGGTCGAACAGCGCCGCATTGTGCTATGCGCCAGAGGGGCAGCAGACCGGTGAGTCAGGTACTGACACACCAGTGACCCGGTGCGCGGGGAGGCGGAAACACGAACCATCTGCATGGGCGTTTGGATCTTGACCACGCCGGGGACCTTGGGGTGCATCACTTGGGGCGACTTTCTCTCCTTGTTCACGTTGGGCGAATCCTTCGCCGTTTTGGCACCGGCGCCGGCCGAAGATCGGGAGAAGATCGATGACACCTGCTTCGCTGGCGCACTGACCCCCGGCCTGCGTTGTGTGTGTGTGTGTGTGTGTGTGTGTGTGTGTGTGTGTGTGTGTGTGTCATCACACGACATAACACGACCACGCCACGTCAGCAAAAATAGTCGGTTGGTTCTCGAAAATGGTTCTTGAAGTGGGAAATAAAAGAGGGAAGGCGCACTCTGCGGTGGGATTGTCCCTGTCCACGAAGTCGTGGAGGTTGGCTAGCTCGTTGCGCACGTTCCACGACAGGCCCACTGTGCGAATATGTTGGTATGGCCGATATGCCTCCTAAATAATTGAACGGGGAAGTGAGCGGAACCACTGAAGAGAGACGTGCGATGTGTCATGCCGTGGGTAGTGTGGTGTGGATGTCGTGTCGTGTCGTGTGCAGTGGAAACGTTTGGTACCTTGAGGTTGTGGCATCGTAGCGTGCCGTCCTTTGAACAGGCAATGATGCAATCAGAAACCGTCTTGTGCCAAATGAAACCAGTCACCACGTCACGGTGCCCGACCACCGAGCTCAGCGGGATGAAGGGCTTATTGCTATCCCTGTTATTATTGTGCACGCGGGTGCGGTGTTCGCGATGAAGAGCAGGATCAGCGCTCAGCGTAACTCGGGGGTCGAATGCAAAGAGTAGCCGGGTCGAAGGGTGATGTACCAAACGTGGATCTGGCAATCGACTAAGGACGCGGTAGAGGCGATGCGCGTCGGAAAGTTGGGTTGCCACTGCAGCCGCCCGACCGAGGCGATCGTCTGAATTGTGTGTTTTGGGTTGGAGGCTCGCGGGTTCAGGTCCCATATCTGTATTGTCAAAGATTGATGTTGTGTAAGAGTGGATCAGTATCGACGGTAAGGTACTTGCTTGGCCGGTGTGCATCGCGAGAGCAAGTACCTTGATGAGCCTGTCCCTTCCACCGGAAGCAATGATGCTCTTCTCTTCGGGGTGCCAGCAAATTGTCATCACCAAGCCCTCGTGGGCGGTGAATCTCCGCTCGAACGCGTTGGGCTTGCGTATGTCCCACACCTGGCGATCGCCGCAGATGCGAGATGATGTCAGCGTGCACGCTGGGTTCAGAAAGAGAGCGGCGTGGAGGAAAACGCCGCCGGGGTGCGAGTGGGCACCTGCACGGTGCCGTTGTCGAAAGCGGCGCCAAAGTAGTTTGAGTAGAAAGGGTTGAACTGCACATCTCTAACGCTGGTAGACTTGGCATCGAAGGTGATCGCCTTCGCATTGGGATCTCGGATATCCTGCAGTACAATGCAACTGCAGTGTAAGCTGTGTGTGTGTGTGTGTGTGTGTGTGTGTGTGTGTGTGTGTGTGTGGTAGGAGAGGCAGAGGGCAGATAGCGCTGAGTGAACGAACCCAAAGCTTCATCGTTCCGTCCTGTGAGCCGGAGAGAAGGTTGTAGGCGTTGCCGGGGTGCCAAGATAGTCGATTGACCGTGCGGGTGTGCTCCACGATCACACGCTCTCGCTTCTGTGTCCGTCCATCTCTATGAAGGACGTTCCAGATGACGACAGCACCGTTCGTGGCAGCCGTTGCGATCTTATTGCCTGCGCCGTTCGTCCCACACAACAGCGAGAGTGAGTCACTGCGTGCTCGAGCTGCCCGGTGTGGTTGAGGGGAAGAGCAGTGTAGCACTGTGTCGCCAGCTTGCGGGGGCACGCACTCTCCGTTGGGTGCCATTGCACGTCCACGGCGCTGTAGCTGAGATTTAACTTCTTCTCGGTGGGGCGCAGGCTCTCCACCTCGGTGAACACCTGGTTCGTGTCGTGCGGTCGCACATCGTAGATCTTGAGGACTACAAAGGGTGAAGAGATGAAAGAGAAGGAAAGGGGCAGTGAGCAGGATAGGTGCACTGAGTCACAATCTCTGGGTGGGAAAAAAATTGATGTAGAATTGGAGGTCAACGCACCGTCTCGTCCTGCCGCAACGATTCTGTCGCCATCTGGTGCAGGGCTTATCGCATTGAGGGGTTTGGCGAGATCGAGGCAGCTCCCGGATGGCGGTTTGCTGCTCCCATCTCTCACGATTTCCACATCCTCCATCATCTGCAGATCTTTACAACCTCGTTGCTCTAAAATTGAATAAACTGCCACCAGCCTACGCTTGACCGATCTAAGCCCCTGCCCCCACGCCTCGGGCACCACAAAGATTAACGAAATGAATCGAATGTCGTCCCAAAGCCCAGGAAAAGCGCTTTTCTCTTCGGCCTTTGGGCTCTCCACTTCTGCTACTACGCTCAGGGCCGAGGTCGGTGCACAGCAAACAACCGCGCAAGCCAACAAGAGAGGTCAAGCGGGGGACTACAGGGTGGTAAACACATGTTGCCTGCCACGGCAGGAATGAGCTGAGAGAAGGAGGCTCTTTGTACAAAACGCCAGACTTGGCAGGGCGTGAAGAAGTAGAAGAAGAAGAGAGAAGAGGGAACGGGTGTTGGCAATGAGGGACGCGGTCGAGAAGGAACGTCCTACTTGGTGGACTTCTCCTTCAGGTAGGCGTCCTCGCAGACGGTGAGCACGTCGGGTCGCTCGGACTGGTGAGGCGTGAGACATCGCTTGATGAACGCCTTGCCCTTTGGCGATATCTGTGGCTTGGCAGGGAACTCCACCTCCGTGGCCTTAGTGATGATCTGGTCGACGAACATGACAACAACAACAGCACGGGGAGAGGTGTCGACAGCGATTGCACTTAGTACGAGGTACCACATTTCCACAAGCGAGCGAGCGCGCGTACCTGATCTACAAGAAGCTTCTGCTGTGAGCAGTTGTTGCCGAACGGCTTCTTGCCGTAGAGGAGCTGATAGAATATGACGCCCACCGACCACACGTCGACCTTGGACGAGATCTTGGGAGGCGCTTTGCCGATCTCGAAGCACTCGGGCGGCAGGTACCTAAGGAAGGACCGGCCAAACGTAAGCCGGTAAGTATCACCCAGGTGTCAGAAGGCCAAGGCGGAATGAACGCACCAGTAGGTTCCGGCGCCCTGCGATGTGAGCTCCATCGACGTCCCGTCTTCCTCCATGATCTTCGACAGTCCAAAGTCGGTGATCTTCACTCCGCCGTTGGAAAAGAGGATGTTGCCCGGTTTGAGGTCGTAGTGAATGACGGGCCGCTTCTGCTCGTTGAGGTACTTGAGACCGTCGCATATCTGCAGGATGATGAGCTTGGCCTCCCTCTCCAGAAGCTTCGTTCGCGTCTTCAGATAGACATCCTACACACGCACAGAACAACATCAGATTTTCAGCACCATGTTCGCCGGCCAAAGAGCACCAACAGGCGCACGTACCAGGTCGCCGCCTTCGCAATACTCGAGCACCGTACAAAAGGAGTTGTTGTCTATCTTGAAGACGTCGAAGAGCTGGACAACGCGCGGATGCACGAGGTCCTTGTGAATGTTGTACTCGCGGACGGCATGCTTGGTGTAGTTGGCCTTTTTCTGTTCGCTCCACATGCTGTTGAGTTGGTGTATCTTGCAGGCCACCAATCGGAACTCCTGGAGAGATTGGCAAGAGAGCATGAGACCCGAAGTTGCCTCCCTCCGCAAGACGGCGCAGATATGTGCGAGAGAGCTCGATCATACCTGAAGGTCGAACGCCTTGTAGACTTCGCTAAACCCGCCCTTGCCCAGCAGATTGAGGAGAAGGTAGCGGTTGTGCAGTATTGGGTGAGAGCTGAAGCGCGAGTTGTCCTCGTCGCTGACTCGCTTCAGCTCCCTGAGGTGGAGCTTCTTGTCGAGGAGAAGATTGCTGTACTGTTCCTCGAGGTCGGCTTCCTCCTGTTTTTAGCGTTGGTTGATGTCGTGAGCGTTTCATGGTCACAAACAGAACCGCCCCACCACACGCTCAAGCTTATAGCGTACCTTCTTCAAGCCCTGTAGCCTCAGACGGAAGATCTCTTCTTGGTGTGAAGTTTCTTCGCTCTCTGCGTCCTTTTCTTTATCTGCTTCGTTGTCACGGTTAGGACTCGTTGTTTTGGCTGCAGATCACACGCACCGATTAACACCACAATTATCACAAGCCGGGCAAAGAAGGGAAATTGAGGCACCTTTGGATTTCTTCATCCTCTTCTTTTGTTCTTCAATGGCCACCTTCTCTTGTGCGATGGCGTCCTTCTTCTTTTTCAGTGATCGAAAAGCGCTGCCCTCTCGCCACGTCTCGTGGAACTCGCTCAACGAATTCCTGCAGAGCAAACATAGTTGGCATCGTCAGTCTCTGAGCAGTCTAACGAAATGGCTCGTCGACCCTTGTGTGCGGGGAACGGACCTTTCCCAGATCAGTTGCCCAAGCCGAGTACAATCCAGCATGACCCTGTTCCTCGCGTCGTCTCTTTCCCTGTCCGCCTGTTCTACGAGCAGCGACTGCAGGGTGTGGCGCAGCTGGAGGAAAGAAGAACGGACAGGTCAATCGGGTCCCTCTCGAAAGAGGGGTAGTGGGCAAGCGGCATGCGCACCTTGGTCTGCAGAGTCTCTTCGTATTTCTGCAGCTGCTGCTCGCGCCTCTGGAGTCCCTGTTCGCGCTCCCTGACGTTGCTCTGCAGTTGGGCCAGGCGCTTCTCCTCCGCTTTGAGCTGTTCCTGCTGTGCCTTAATCTCCTCCCACGCCTTCCTCTGCTGCTCGCCCGTATCGGATTGGGCACCCTGCGGGCATTTGGAGTTAGACTTGGAGTGATGAGCAACGTGTATCGATACGGAATAAGAAGAGGGCCACACAGAGAATGCCCCGATGCGAGCGCGCGTGTCATAGAAAAGGAAAGAGGAGGTGGCGTTGTGGGTGGAAGTGAAGAAGGAAAGATACCTCGGCCGTCGGGGCTGGAGGAGGGGTGTGGAAGGTCTTTTGCATCTTTCTTGGCGGCTCCTCCCCTTCAGACTTGACGAGGGGCGAGGAGGTCGCTGAGGGAGTGCTGGCGGTGCTGGTGAGCGTGATGGGCTCGTCATCGGACCGCTTCTCGGCAGCAGGGTGGCGGAACTTGATGCGCGTGTAGCGACGCTTGACTTGCTCCACAGTTCGGTCCAGCTTGCTCCATGATATAATCTTCTCCCAGTCGTTGCCGAAGTGGTCGTAGCCCTGCGCAGCATGGGGACGCGAGGTTAGGGCACTCGCGCAGTGAGAGGGGAAGGATGTGTCGTACATCCATCAGATTTTTGTCTTCTTGTTCAGAGAACCTGCGGGAGGTCTTACGCTTGGTGCCCTTCCCAAAGTTGAGGCCATCGTTACTCGCAGTCTTGCGCGAGTTTGAAAGACCGTCCTCTTCGTCAGGTCGGCACAGTCTCTGGAATTGTAGAATTGTGGAGGGGGGGAGTAAAATGTCATCCGCTGATCGAAAGCGTGAGTGGCGGGCCGCTGCTGGGTACCTCCTCCTGATCAGACACTTCCTCTTCTTCCAGTGTGATGTTTGGGGTATTGAGCAATGAAGTTCTGGGGGTTTCGCTCGAATTGGCACCATTTGCGCCTCCCATAAGCAGATTGGTGGTGCTGTTGCTGGCAGTGAGTCGCTGCTCGAGGCGCTCGGCCTTGATGGGGTCGATCGACATAAGATGCGCATCACCAGGGTAGGAGTTCATCCCTGACACGGACCCGGCTGACTCTGAGTAGTGCAGCGACAATCCGTCGCCCAGCATACGAAGAGGGTCGCGAGATTAGTTTTTCTCTCTTTTTTGGCGCTTGAAGATGACGGGAAGTTGAAGAGGAGCTGGTGGTTGCGCTTGCGTGCGGAAGTTGTGGCGCTCGGGGAGTCGACACAAACACGCACGAGCTGGCTTTGGGGAGAACGACACACCACGCGGCGTATGGCAACAAGAGTTTGCCGCGGCACTGACGCTCAGGACGTTCAACGAAACACGGCCGTCCCCCGAGAAAATGTGATAATAACCCGGTTTGCAGCACCACAGCCGGCGGGGTGACAATCCTGTGGCCCCTGGTGCCCGGGCCCTAGCGTGCAGTTCAGGGCCTGCGCACCGCAGCCGGTGGCTGAACGGGCGCGACAAAAAGAGAGCAAAAAAAAGGCGGAACGGAAAAGAAAAATGTTTGGCTCATACGTCGACAGATAATAGGTGGGCGGTATTTGTGAGGATTGGGGCGGGCTCTGATTTCTTTCTTTCTTTTTCCTCTCTCTCCCTGCTGTATCGGCCATCGTCCCTTCTTCGACAGGGCCCTCCTCCAATCTAATCTCCAAAGATGCCGCGCAAGCCTCACGCCCCCAGAAATCATGACCTCGTCAGGGGTATCTCGCGCTACTCCCGCAGCGCCATGTTCCGCCGCAGCGGCAAGGCTGCCGTGAAGAAGTCGGGCCACCAATGGAAGGACGTTGCCGCCACCAAGAAGGCCCCCAAGAGCATCGAGAAGACGTTCAACAAGACCGAGAAGAGGACCGTGGTCGCCAAGGCCAAGCGCTTCTACCCGGCTGAGGATGTCCCCAGGCCCATCCCCTCGAGGAAGAGCCACCACAAGCCCGCCAAGCTGAGGTCCTCGATCACCCCCGGCACCGTCCTGATTGTCCTCTCCGGCCGCTTCAGGGGTAAGCGCGTGATCTTCCTCAAGCAGCTCCAGCCCTCTGGCCTTCTCCTCGTCACCGGCCCCTTCAAGGTCAACGGTGTGCCCATCCGCCGCATCAACCAGGCCTACACCATCGCCACCTCGACCAAGGTCGATATCTCCGGCCTGGAGGTGCCCGAGAAGTTCAACGATGCCTACTTCAAGAAGGGCAAGGCTGCCAAGAAGGAGAAGACTGAGGATGAGTTCTTCGCCACTGGTGCCCAGCAGGTTCGTTTTCCCATTCACACCACTATTTCAGCAGGCATTCAACAATTTTGACGTTTTTTTCGTTTTTATCCATTGTAGAAGAAGACCATCGATGCCCACAGGATCGCCGATCAGAAGGAGTTCGACGCTAAGGTGCTCGAAGTTGTCGGCAAGGTCCCCAACCTGGCTGCTTACCTCAACGCCAAGTTCTCGCTCACCAAGGGTCAGTTCCCTCACCTCATCAAGTTCTAAGCGGACTGTTTGGGTATATAAAACATAAATAGGCCTAGGCGGCTTGCAAAGCATCTCGCGTGCACTTGCTTCTCGTCACTTTTTGAGCATTTACATCCACGGCCTTACTGAATCCTCCTCGCCTTGGACCAACACTGCAACTGTCACTTTGAACCGCTACCACAACGTCGTGGGCGCCCCTGGCCTGGCGTGAGGCGAATGTGGCACCAAAAGCCAAGAGCGAAGCGATGACCACGTTCAGCAGCTCACCCGTTCTCTTCACTGTCGTTCGAAAAAGCGTCGTGTCCACTGAGCAACTCATCCATCGCTTGGGCTGCCAGTTGAGTGTTAGCAACAGTGCGGGGGAAGCAAACAGGAAGCAGGTGTAGACATACCACTTCTACGCAGCTCCTCGTCATCCGAGGAGGCATCGTCTGCTTGTTGGTCGTGCGTGAGCGGCAGCCGGAGGAACCCTGCCTCCGTGCCCGCGTTCGCAGGCTCAATCCTTGGTCGCTTGCCGGTGCTCTCTTGGGTCGCGAACTTCTGCTCGAAGTGGGCCTTCCTCTTTGCCGCCTGCGCTCACGCGATGGTGTAAGTCCGAGCATCAAAGATCGATGGGTGCGTGAGCCCGCACCTCGCGCGCTGCGTCTGGTAGGCCATTGGCCGCGAGCAAAGGTGGAGGAGCCGCCAAGGCCGGAGGCGGAGGGGCGGGTGTCGGCCGGGCGTGGACGGTGGCAGGTGGCCGGAAGGCGAACACGGGAGCAGTGGCCGACCCCCGATCCGACGTCTGGTACGCCCGCTCGATCTCGGAGAGCATCGCCTTGAGATCGCTGCCCAAGTGCGCGTCCGCCACATTGAGCTCGTCCTATGTTGACCAATTTTAAGTAACTTTAGCTGGTCGCGTGTGCGTGTGCGTGTACGCTACCTGTGGCTCGTTGACTTCTGGGGCGGCTGCACAACAAAAGGTTGTTCAATTACACCACAAGGACAATGAGACAGCTCAAAGGCCTTGAACACAACGTACCGGTGCCTTGGGCGCGTTCCTTGGCCAAACCATACAACCGAGCGATCTTGTCGATTGCGCTCACATCCAGCACGTTTCGCTGGTTTCGTGCGATCGGTGGGTGTCATGTGTTGGTAAGAAGTAACGTGTCGCTCAACGCACATCAATAGAAATGGCAAATACCAGAGTATCAGCTTGCTGAAGGTGCGGCGGCAGCTCCGTGAGCATGCTATCGGGATGGAACGCCACGTCACACCATCACGCGCGGCGCATGGTAAGCAGCATGCGCGGCTCTCTTCTGAATGTGGAGGGAGACGCACTGCAGGTTGGTGGTGGGAGTGGAGCGGGGTCCGACGGGAGCGTAGGCCGTGAAGCAGAAGCTCTGATCCTGGCGCAACTTACGAAACACGTGGTAGGCTTCCCATATTCGCTGGTTCTTGATCTCCAGGTACAGACGGTGCAGGTACTGCCATGTATCTGCGAGCGCGGTGGGTGATTGAGTGAGCGCGTGATGCGCCTACAATGAACGATAAACACGCCACACGCACACGCCACAACGCACGCACGCACGCACGCTCGAACAAGCACACGCCGCACACACACGCCGCACACACAGGTTACGGCCGGTTGATACCTTTGGAGATGCGTATGGGCGTGCGCGGTTTTTTGAGCTGGGTGTTGTAGAGGGTGTAGAGAGTGTAGAGGGTGCCCACGAGCACCAGCAGCGGCTGCGGACTGTACAAGAAGCCTGTTGTGCGTGTAGTGCGTGTGCGATGTGCGTGTGGTGCGTGTGCGATGTGCGTGCGCAGCGGTTGAGCGAACCCTACCGAGTCGAGGGGCGGCGCGGTGGGGGCAGCTCGGTACCGAGGGTGGACGAGTAGAGGCGCTGCATGTACTCGGCGTATTCCATGTCCATGGGCTTGGCGTGGTGAATGTAGCTGAATCGCATCTCCTTCCACAGCATCTTGAAGTCCGCGTAGGAGAAGGGGCTGCCGGACTGTGCGCCGGTCGGTGGTTGAATCACAAGATTACATGTAATTGACGTGTGTGAATGACGGCATACCCGCATGTACTTGGCCACGAGCCTCTTGATGTCATAGAAATAGCCTGGGTAGGTTGCCGCAGGTTGGGGTGGCGGCTGCTCCATCTTCGTGTGGGTTCTTTCTCTTTTTCTTTTTCTTCCCACTTTTTCTTTCAGATTTCATTTGTATATTTAAAAGAAAAGGAATAAAATAGGGGAAGTTGTACATTGCCCTGTGTGGGTTCCTCGTCAGAGTAACAGTACATCGCCTGGCCTCTTTGGTCAGAATCGTGTGAGCGCAGAAGGCGTCGATCACACCGGCTTTGCGGGGGTGGGGGGTTGGTTAACCCTCACGGGGCTCGGCGACGAGTGACATACTGAACAGGGCGTCTTCCGATGTGGCACCGAATTGGTCAAGCTGGGCCACGAACCACTCCTGATGATGTTTGCGCACGCGCAGGCCGCACAATGGTGGTAAGCGATCGCTCTTCTACACGTGCAAAACCATAACAGTTGCAGATATGGGATACCTGAATGCAATCGATGGGCTGAAGGGCATAGTCCGCGCTCTGCTGCTCTAAGATCTTCTTCATCACCGACGCGATCTGTACCCTCTTGGTGAAGTTGATGTAGGCTGGGCGGTTCACATGACACACGACAATCACATTGGTTCGGAGGTTAAGCAAGAGCAGCGCCTGGCGCCATGGGCGATTCGGGTGAATGGAGAGTACTGGGCTGGCTGGGCTCGAGCATGTTCTTGTGCACTTCGTCGAGCGTCATGAGATCGGTGAGGTACATGCCCATGTAGGGCACAATGGGCGGAGTCGCTGCCGAGAGCGCCTGGCGTGCCCCAACAATGCACTTAGCCTTAACCGCGCGATAGCGGCACCCACCCCACCCCGTCTCAGATGCGTATGGCGTACCTCTCGATAGAACTTGTAGGAGCCTGAGGAGGACATGAGCTCGAGAAGCTCGGCGTACTTGGTCCTCGACTTGGGTCGCACCCGCTCAAAGGTCTTCTGGAGGCGATGCACGGCGGCGCCCTCCATCGCGGAAACGATTTGCATCACGCCGTTGAAGTTGTTGAGCTTGCGGAAGGCCACGGCCGCCTTGGCGAAGTTGTCCACCAGCGCCGCACGCTTCTTGGCGCTCTTGCCTGAAAGGATAGTGTTCTGCACCCATATCGACACGTCGTTGAATCGCCTGATGAACCGGAGCAGGTTGGGCGACGCGGTCTCCTTGTTCTTCTTGGTCCACGCCACGTTGTTGTACTCCGACGGCCGAATCTTTTGGAACAGCGCGTAGTCGAGCAGGGTCATCTGCCGGGCCAGCTCCACCGGCTCGATGTCGTCCAGCGTCAGCTCGGCCGCATCCCTGATCTAATGGTACGGTACATGACTCAAGTTAACTGCCGAGCAACAACCGAGGTACCACGACAGTAGTGGTGGGTGGAGAGTACCCTGGGGATGAGGGGCTTGGGCTGCTTGATGGGTGCCAGCTTTCGGGTCAGGCGGGGCGACGAAGAATTTCGGGGCGATGAGCTTTTGGTTGGTGTCCTTCTGACGTCTTCGCTGCTGGTCGTCGCCTCCAGCTCGCCGCTCAAGCACTGCGACAGTTTCTGTTAACATGAACGACGACATCGCAAACAAGCTCCGCGTTAGGGAGGAAACACTGCCCGGCACCATCGAAGTGAGAGAGAACCGGATTGGGTGCGCGTACCGGACTGTCTGGCCCACTGCCCTGGGGATCGTTGAGCCACACGGACAGCCGACGAAGAATTCCTTGCGCCAGCCGCTCCTGCGCAGCAGTACGAAAAATAGTAATGGGTAACCACCGCCATGTGACACGGTTGATCAAATTAATGGAGAACAAAGAGTGACCACATGCGTCCACGTTCTCGCACGAACGCGGCAGCAGTGCGAAAACACGAAAACGGTGAGAAGGGGCGTACCCCGTCGACGGCTTGCAAGCGCGTTTTGACGAATGTGAGGAACTTCTCCTCGGACGCCAGGTCCTCGCCCTGCAGCTCGGCCCACAGTTCCAAGACCGTACAAATGCGCAGTCGTGTGATTTTATCCTCCTTCTCCACTTCTGCGGTGCAGTCATGGTATCTGTGCGTGGGTGGTGTGTGCGTATGCGGTGGGTGCGTGTCAGCCGCTCGCAGCGATCAGAGGCCAAGGGAGTGGAGAACAAACAGGTGACGTACTTTTTGATGAGGTGGGTCAGCACTTCGTCGGTCGTGGTGAAGCTCCGATGGGTGAGGATGAAATCGGTGATGAACTCGGGCGAGAGGCGTGGCGTGGCCTCGTGCAAAAGCCGCAAGACGAGCTTTTCCAAAGTGCCGCCGCGCACCTCGATTGTGTTGTCCATCTGCGCACCACCACCAACACGTGTGTTCACGCAAGCGAGCCAGTCAGTAAAAAGTCGTCGCTGCGAGCCGCCACGTTGTAGCACAGTGGATGGGCACGGACCTCGTTCCTCCACATGAGCAGCCCCTCCTCTTCGATCTTGAGCGTTTCGACAGGGCCGGCCTCTTCGACGACTGCTGCGCCCACACCAAAGAATTTGGAGGCCTTGGACTGGGAGGATTTTCTGATGGGCCGCCCGCCGGAGCGGTGCATACTCTCCTGCTGTTGCTGCTCGTCCTCTCCCTTCTCCTGCTTCACCAAAGCCCGCGAAATATCAATCAGCACCCAAGCAAGACACGCACGCGCGCGCGCACAGGGCTACGTGCTGCTCATACCTCTTCGCCGTTGGCTGCCTGCAGCCGCTTGGCGAGGGCGTTGCGTTCGGCCATAAGGCTGGACATCTGTGTCTGCACGTGTATACACACAAGAGCGGCAATAAACAAAATACAATCATTATTATTAGTATTTGTATTATTAGTATTTTATATATATTAACAAATATACTTGGTGCGGGGCCAAGAGATGAGCGTACCTCCATACCGGCGAGCTTCGTCTTCAAGCGCTTGTTTTCTTCGACCAGCTCTTGGATGGCGCTCTGTCACGGCCGCGAAGGGATCAAGTTTAGCAGATCACGGCCACGACATATTCATTATTAAATTAAATTGGGTTGTGCCCGGTACCCTGACTTTCTCTCGGGCGATTTCTTTGGCCTGAAGAAGGGCCTCGATTTCGCGTCGCATGACCTCATTCTCCTCCAGAAGGATCTGCAGCTCCGTTTTCTCGGCGAGCGGCTGGCTCGGCGTCTCGGCCATCATCAGGACTCACGTCGGTTGTGGCGGCGAAATGCTGCTTTACCTCAAAAAATGTGCAACAGAGATTCTGGCAACAGCCTGCTCGTTGCTTGCTCTACGGCTCCAAAGATCTTCGCTGGTCTTCTAGAAGTAGCGCGATTGGCAAAGATGTCGTTCACAACGAAAACTAAAGAACACGGGCAGTAAAATGTTATTATGTTCAATTTTCCGGACCTGCCCATTGGCGGATGACCAATGACACGCATGTCGCCTGACTCGCCGCGAACACGCCTTTCCTTCCAGCCCCGAACAAGAACATAGAACCTCCCCCGCCTCGGCCTCAGCCTAGAGGCCGCTTGACCGAACCCGACCCATCCCTGGCCTGAGCTGCACAAAAAAAAATCAATTGATTCAAATCAAAATATGAAATGTGACGGAAAAAAGGTCGGCCAAGATCTCCTGGCATTCCAGGAATTCCTTGAATTCCTGGAGCATGGGCGAAGAAAACAGGCGGGAAATTCGAGAACCCAAAAAAAACAACACGCGCGCGGGGTGAGGGGTGTTGTTCTGTCCTTGGCCGAGGCACACACGCAAGAGGGAGCTAGCGTGGTGTTGTTGTTGGTTGGTGTGCCGGCGCAGCCGTGAATCGAAGAGGAGGAGACGACTGAGGGGTAGAGGAGGGGACGTGAAGTGTCATACTCGTGCCGAGCGACCAAAAGCCCTCTCGAGAGCTCTCTGCGCGTGTGCGACGGAGCTCATCGGCTCGCCATCATGGACGCGGGCCAGGGATTCGTAGACGCGCTGCCGATTTACACGATTATGCCCAACGCCAGCCCTCAGTACGTGGTGGGCATCAAGTTGTCAAGCGAGTTGCTGCAGCATCTGCAGAGCAAGGGTACTGCAGGCATGACGATTAGCTTTGGAAGCCAAAATGTAAGCACTCCCCATGCAAGCTTTCCATTTAATCGCAACTCGTTGCTCACCTAATGCCCCTTTCTTTCCTTCCCATCTTTGAAAGATCATATCGGTGGGCAACGAACAGTTCTCATTCAGGGCACCGCCCGAGGAGCATGGAGTGACCGACTGCTATCATCAGGTCGATGAGGGTGAGGAGGGTACCTTCACGAAGGTGGGTGTGGTCAAAAGGAAGATCTTTGTCACTCAGAAGCTACGCGAGGAAGATAGGAAGCGCGTCAAGACGGCCACCGAGACACATGAGAAAGAACGCTTGTCTCACAAGTACGTAGCCCCCCCTCAAGCGATTGGCATCTCGCTTGTTGGCTTGCAGGCACAATGCCTCTCTTTGCCACAAGGGCTCATGCGAGATGAGGTCGAGATGTCGAGAAGATTTTGACGTTTTCCATTGCACGTAATGCAGGAGTGTGCTGATTGACTCAACTGGGCAACTGATTTCCAAGGATGGCAAGAGGAAGGCCCCATCATCGATCACCAAGCCGCCCCCGACCGTCATCAAGCGCAATCGAACCGAGACCACTCAGCCTCGGCCGCAGTTGGCGTCGCTGTCCTCAATGGCGTCGAAGCACGCCACCGCCGCCTCGTCCAAGCTGAGCTCGCCCAAGCGGGTGCCCCTGCGCACGCAAATTGTTCAGCTGCTGGCCTTGGAGGCCCTCCCGCACGAACAGATTGAAGCCAAGTGCTCGACCGCAAGCAAGACGGCCCTCGCTTCTACTCTCCAGCAGGCACGCCCCTTCCTCCATCACCCAGGGCCGCTGCCAACTCGTTCTTTCCCAACGTCGGGAGCTGATGGCGCGTCTTGATGTGCACAGGTGGCGAAGATGAAGGACGGGCTCTATCACCTCAAGAAGGAGATGTACAGAGAAGTCGACACCAATTGGCCAAGCTTCACGTACGTTCTCCACAGCACTTCTCGGCACCTCGAGGACGATGTTGATCGACGATTCTTTCTTCTGTCGTATGCCCTCGCCCAATTAATTGCAGCCCTGAGGACAAGGCCAAGGTGTTGGAACGAAAGGCGCTTGCGAAGCAGCCCGAACAGGAGAAGAAGAAAGAGGAGGAGGCAGCAGAGGATATCCCTGCCCCGGAACCCATCGCCGTACGTCCTCCCTCAATCTCTCAACTACAACCCAAACCACAACTGCACGTACAAGTAGAACTGAACCTATGTACCTTGCGCAGTTGGAGGCGAAGGCGACCGGCACTCGCTACCCTTCGCCCCTTCCTCGCTCGCTCGCGGCGGCTGGCAAGGAGAGGGCCAAGCCCGAAGAGAAGGTGATCCCCGCGCGGCTGGCTCCGCCACCATCGTCATCGTCATCTTCATTATCGTCGGCAAAGATGGAAAAGGAGAAGGAAAAGGAGAGGGAGGTGGCCAGGGAGCGGGAGAGAGCCAAGGAAAAGGAAAAAGAGAGGGAGAAGGAGTTCGCCAGGGAGCGCGAACGAGCCAAGGAGGAAGAGCGGGAGCGACTCAAAGAGCGGGAGAAGGAGCGAGAGAGGCTGCTGCGAGAGAAGCACGAGCGGAGCCCCAAGGATCCGTCTCCCGCCCATTCCTCTGCCTCTTCTTCGGCCTCCTCGTCCCCATCAGGCTCGCCAGCCGCTTTGGTTCGAATGCCACTCTCCTCCGCTGATGTTTCCGCTGTGTGCGTGTCGATTGGGGCTGTGCCACAATACTGACCCTTGCGCAATGCAGGTGGTGCCAGGGTCTTCGCCAAACAAGGCGAAGGAAGAAGCGTCGGCTCCACGGAATGGGGAGATCAAACGAAAAAAGGCGAGGACCGAGCCGCCCAGGGAAGGGACCACCTCCCTTTCGCTGCCCGGCAGGGACAACAATGGAGCGTGGAAGGGTATGCGTCTCCTCCCATCTCCTTCCTTCGGTGTGGCTCATTGCCCCACGACCGTTGTTTTGCATCACACAGGGCCGAGTGTCTCTTTGAGCGAATACAAGAAGAGGAGGGCCGAGTGGGAAAAGAACTACAAGGAGTACTGCGAGCTGCACCGCAAGCTGAATGAGAACGCCCAGTTCTTCCAGGTACACTTTCCCCTCGGCTCCCACTCTCCGGTTCTTTGTCGCACTGCTCTCAACACCATCACTACGTTGCTACTCGTCGTCCAGAACTTGGGCGGTCAGCTGAAGAAAGCGTCGTCTTCAGAAAAGACCAAGATCGTTCACCAGATCTCCACCGATTATCAGAAGCGCATTTCGGTACCCCCTGCTTATCCACGCGACCTCAAAACAACCACTCACTCTCGCACCTCTTCTTCTTCTTCTTCTGTGGCACTGTGCGCAGAGAGTGCGGCAAATGAAGCTGCGCTTCTCGTTCCTCCACGGGGAGATCAAGAGGGAGAAGGCCGCGCTCCTCGCCCTCAACCCCTCCTAGCACACATACACAGAGCGAGAGTATTTCTCCAACCCCCTCCCCCTACCTCACCACCTCCACAAACCTGTTACTACTCCCTTACACACTCCCTTCTCCTTTTATTTATTGTTGGCTTGTAACATACCCCACCTTCAACGAGCCATTCTGTTTGCCCCCCGCGGTCAAAAAGAGGCCTTTACACACAACCCTTGCGCACGCCTTGTGGTGTAGCTAGCCCACATGTGCCCCTTCATTGCTCCTTCTTGTTGTTCATTTGTTGTTCTTGTTGTTCATTTGTTGTTCGTTGTTTTGTGTTCACACTTGTGCTGGAGGAGCCGTGGCCTGGCGGAGAAGGGTGAGGAGGGGCTTGGCTCGGTAGGGGAACAGGCCCTTCCGATCCAGCCTCTCGATCGTGTCGTGCAGACGACGCAAGACGTCGTGCACCCTACCCTCCATTCCTTCTTCGCCTTCGCTGTCACCGTCATCGTCATCATCGCCATCGTCGACTTCCTCCTCGTCTGCGGCAAGCCGGCGACAGGTCGCGACAAAGGCGTGGTGGTGGCTGGTGAGGTGGCGGAGGTACTGGCAGAGGTAGGCGAGGAACGAGGTCTCATTGCCAATGAGGAGGTCCAGGAGGAGCAGGTGGTCGAAGCCCACCACCTGCAGGAAGCCGATGAACACAGAGTGAGGCGAGAGCTGCTCCAGAAGCAACTCCAACGCCTCCGGGTGCACCTCATCCCGCAGCCACGCCTTTAAGCTGCACCGCACACGTCCACGCACGCAATGGAGAAGCTCTGAGGCACGAGTCTGAAGGGGTTGGGCGAAGGACGCGGTGCGTACGCCGGGTTCTGGGCTACGGTCTCGTGGATGGTAAGGAGGTGGTGCATGGCCTCTATCATGGTGTCGTCCTGTGCCGACATCAACTCGAAAAAGGCAGCGGTCATTCCACCTAATCGGGGCATCTCGCCTGGCGAACCAACATCCACACCGCGCTGGGCCATCAGCGCCATTCCCACTCTCGTGTGGTTGGGCCGAGAGGCGCAATCGTACCCACATGGGCGCGCAGAAACTCGGCCAAACTCGCTTTCAGCGCGTTGACACCCATAGCTAGTGGGTGATCTCCCTCCGAGCGCATCGCTGTTGTCCGTCGTCGTTGCTTGTCGTGCGAATCGGTAGTCCCACTCGCCGGCGTGTCTGGTGATGATGGCGTCTTCCTCTTTCTCGTGCCCTCCAATACGTCGCTTATGGGCGGAGGCGGCGACGGTGGAGTGGCTGGAAGCTTCACCGCGGGCTCGACACCGTCGGGTGGAGAGAATTGCTGCGCGAAGGCGGCACCCACGCGGGTCAGCAGGAGTACCGCGCGGCGACGGATTACCGTCAGCTGCTCCTGCGTCACCTCGTCGAAGGCCAGGAATGTCGAGCGCAACGCCGGCAGGAGGGGAATGCGCTCGATGCCGGGCGTGCGTGGTGCGAGCTGCGCCCGGATCGATGCGATATGGCCGGCACCTTCCGTCTCATCTGTTGACAGCCGGCCTGATCTCGCTCGGTCCCGCGCTGCAGCACGCTCCACTGGTACAACGGAGCTCAAGACACCCAGGCATGACGCCACCTAAAGTTCGAACAAACAACGGTTATTGCGCTTGCTGGTGTGTTTACCACCAAGAGTGTGGCAAGAGGTGTGGCCGGTAGCTAGGTGGTACCAGCTGGTTGGTCATCATCGGGGAGGAAGAGAGGTCGGTGTCGAAGAGATGGGTGAGCAGCCGCATCAGCGATGAGCTGGCTCGCAGTCCGCTGTCGCGGTCCGCTTGAATACGTTCCCGCACGTGACCTACGAGCTGGCAGGGCACGCCGTCAGCTCATGCCCGATTGAGTGACATAGCTTGCGTGCGTGCGCGCATTCCTAAGCCTGGTGGTACCTCGGGGCACAGTTCAAGAACCAGATTAGTGGTACTCTCCAAGATGGCAATCTCGCCCCCTAGCTCAGCCTTGTCACCAGTCTCGGCCTCGGCCGGCTCCACTCGCGCGCTTTTCAGCGCTTCCACCAGCAGCTTGCACAGAGCGTCGAGCCCGTCCACCTTTTGGGGAAGGCGAGACCATTCGGTCAGTGTCATCGACGGCCCAGAGCGGAGTGCACCTGCTGGACAAGCTTACCGACTGTGCTACGCCGATGGCTAGTGCGCTCATGGACTCGCCAAGGCACGACAAGAGCTCACGTCCCACGGCACGGCGAGGCGGGCGCGACGTGAGGCGATCTGCCGAATCGCCGGTGGTGGCCTGTTCGTGTTGCCGGCGCCAAGTTCGCAGGATCTCAGTGGCCAGCTTGAGCACCGCCATGGCTCCTCCCTTCGGCGGTGAAGTGTCGTCGCCACCGACCACGGTTGCTGGTCGGGCCTGGAGCAGGCGGCGGAAGTGGGAGCGCAGGGTCTGCAAGTAGTCGCTGTCGCTGTCGTTGCCACCGTCGTGCGACGGGCAACAAAGAAACAGGACCTGCAGCGCTCGCCTGGCCGCCAGGGCCACCCACCTGTCTTCCGAGGCCAAGTGGGCCATCAGGCTGTCCATGCAGGCAGCGGTCCACGCTCGTGCGCACACTGCGGCGAGCAGTCGCTGGCGCGTGGTTGCGTTGCCCGCAACCTGGCCAAAAAGAGGGCCTTTGAGCACAACGCCAGGACTGCCCTGCAAAGAGGTGCATGGGGGGGGGGAAGAAGGGTACCAGCCCAGCTTCGGTGCAGCAGCGATGGAGCAGCGTGAGCCGGAGCAGCGTGGTGGGGGCGGAGCCAGGGGTCCGCGGCAGTGGTGCGGGCAGCAACAGCAGGCGGCAGATCTCCTGCACTGTGAAGGGGACACCGAGCTCCTCCTCCTCCTCGGCGTGTTGTTGGAGATGAGCCTCCAACGCACAGAGCTCCTCCCACTCGAATGAGCCCATCTTATTCAAAAATATTAATTTAAAAAAATAATAAAAAACAAAATAGCTTGCATTCCGCTGTAAAAAAAGAAATGAAAAAACAAAAAGACAGGGAAGAAAGGAAGAACATTAATCTGGCCAGATTGGATAAATCGCACACGAGATGGAAGGTCGAGGAGGCGGAAAGAAGGGCGGAAAGGCGAAGCGCGGGGTTGCGAAAGAGAAGGATGATGGATCGTCCTACCCGGCACAGGCCCTGATCAAGAAGGCCGAGGAGCTCGTCGAAGAATACAATTACGAATTGGCACAGAGATTTTATGAGAAGGCCCTCTCGCAGGAGCCGAGCAACACACAGGTAGGGCGCCATCCACTTCGTTCCGCCCCTTTGTGTTCTTCCGTTCATGCAATGATTGCATTTACAATCTCCTTCATCTTCTTAATCAGACAAAATGCGCAAACAGCAAGGATGAATTCAACTAATTTAATAAAATTAAAAATAATTGTTGCAGGCGTTGGGTGGATACGCTGAGGTCCTGATGCAGCTCGGGGAGGCCGACGAGGCCTACCGGGCGCTCATGCGCTGCATAGAGCTGTCGCCCGAGGGCGACGGCACGCCCTACCTCAACCTCGCGCAGATCTCCGAGGGTCTCGAGGCCTTGGGCTACTACAACAAGGGCATCGAGCTGCTGGTCAAGAAGCGTGCTGCCCTCTTTGCCGAGGTACGTGCCAGTGTTGGACTCACCTTCCCTCTGCTCGCACGCAGGCAGCGGTCCCTCGTTATACTAATCGACTGCGGCATCTGATGGCTTGGCGAATGCAGGAGGGAGAGACGTCAGAGAAGGTGCTCGAGCTCAACGTTCAGATCGCAAGCGCCTTCTGCGCTGCGGCTGAGATCTACCTCACAGACGCTTGGTACGCTTGCTGAGCGGAGCCCTTTCATCAACCATCGCCAACCAGCCGGTGAGCATAAGGCTACGTATGGTGAGCTCACACGACCTCTCTTCATTTCCCCCTCTCGTTTCGCTCTTTGGTGTGAGCAGCTTCGAGGAGAATGCGGAGAGCGAGTGCGAGCGATTCGTGAATGAGGCGCTCAAGTACGATCCGGAGAACCCCGAGGTGCATCAGACCATGGCCAGCCTCCGGATAAGCCAGAACCGAAAGGACGACGCCCTGCGGTCCCTCACCCACGGCCACCAGCTCTGGGCGCACATTGGTATGCGTCGCTCATTCCTGCATCCCATACAGCACCACCAACTCTATGCCCTCTTAGCCATTCATGAACGCTGTTCACACTCACATTCTTATTGTATCGTACGTACCTTAGAGGAAGATGAGGCCAAACCCGAGTACGAGTTCCGAACGAACACGGCCAAGCTCTTCCTGGAGCTGGGCCAGCACGAGACGGCGCGACAAATCCTGGAGGTGCTGGTCGAGGAGCACGACGCCATCGCCGAGGTGTGGTACCTGCTGCACCTGGCCCTGGTGCCGACCGACGTCGAGCAGGCCGTCGAGGCGATCACGCAGGCCAAGGAGCTCATCGACGAGGAGCTGGAGAATGCCGACCACCCGGAGCTGAACGAGCTGCAGGAGCGAATCAACACGGCACTGGCCGCGCTCCCGCAACTCCCCGAAGAGGAAGAGGGCGACGCCGTTGAAGAGGATGGAGAAGACGGTGAGGATGGTGAGGACGATGGTGATGACGACGACGACAACGGCGGCGGCGACATGACGGAAGGCTATTGATCTTCAAAACAAAAACATTTAATTTTTTAATGTTGGCCTGTCGACAAAATATTTTGGCGCCTTGTTACTTCACCAAAACACAACAGCCGGCACACACTTTTTCTGGGGCGAATCTGAGATCGCCTCGGCCGATCGGTTGAAAGAGAGATAGAACAGGGTTGGGGTCACGCGCGGTGGATTGAAATCATACGGCGGAGGGCCTCTGGGAACAAGAAGGATGAATAGAGGAGGGAATTCGTCGAAGGGGCGGAAGAGCACTTCGATTATGGCTACACCGTCGGCGGCAGCAGCCGAGAGTCTGCATCGATTCATGAAGTCGCGTTCCGAGGCGCGAAACAAGCAGATGGAGGAACAGCACAGACAGGAGGAGGAGGCCGCCCGTGCTGCGCAGGAGCGACGCGCGCAGGCGCTGCGTGCCCTCGAAGATTTCACCCGAAAGCAAAATGCGACCCACCATCGTCCCGCCACATCGTCATCATCTGCGGCTGCACAGAAGCAGAAGAGTATGAGAAGGAAGACCACGATAGGATCTGAGACTAAATCAGCCGCAGTCACAGATGAGGCACTAGTGGCGGAGAAGAGGACCAAACTAGTGAGCAAGGTGCCTCCACTCCCGCTCGCTGGCCTGACGTGCGGCAAGGAGAACGGTCCGCCCACTGGCAAGCAGCATCTCGC
The DNA here is from genome assembly GCA_000826465.1 of Acanthamoeba mauritaniensis. Taxonomy (NCBI): domain Eukaryota; phylum Discosea; order Longamoebia; family Acanthamoebidae; genus Acanthamoeba; species Acanthamoeba mauritaniensis. The sequence goes on along the minus strand of CDFE01062652.1, from coordinate 76,068 downwards.
AACTTCTACTCTTGGCCACCCAACTCGGAAGGTCGGCACGACCTTGAGCAACCTCAATCCGCCTCATCCGCCGACCTCTGGGGCGACCAAAGTTCGCCATCTGCCCACCCCACGACCCACTCTCGGCGTACTGCTTGCCCCCCCCCCACCTCCTCAACGCTCCACTTAATCTATGCCCTCTCCTGTGCACTCATCAATCTGTACCTTCTTGTTGTGCACGATCAACAGGCGGTAAGCAAAACCACAAGCAGCGGTGACAAGGCCAACGCCAAGCTTTCGCAGCACCTGGGTACCTGCACTGGTGCCTACGCGCCCACTTGTTGTGCAAGTCAATCGCTGACTCATGCCCGCACGCAGTGGCGTCGCAAGCAGCCAAGGTCAAGGCCAGCCGTCGCAGCCTCGCGCCGTTGGACGTCGCGAGGGCCGGGTCGCGGGCTAAGAACGCTGAAGCGGTCCGAGAGCTCGAGCACAGCGCCAAGAAGGTCGTAGGCCGTCGACGCAGCATGCTCCCTTCCACGAGCGCCTCGCTGGCGGCCGATCTCTCCCTCGACCCGGTGGCAGCCTCGGTACCCGCGTCCACCGAAGTCAGCCTGATGGAGAGCCTCGCACCGCCCACTGGCGCCAACACATCGTCCATTGCGGACCACGCGGGCGTGGCTGGGCCTTCCACGAAGCCCAAGAAGCGACGGGTCAGCGTGGCCGTTGCCCGATTCGCGCAACCCACCATCGCCGGTACCAGCACCACTTCCCACCCACTCACCACGTTCTGCTTGGCTGGCTACGCGCAAACTCGAGCCTGCTGACAAACTCGTCTGCTCTCCTCAGCGCGAATGCGAGTGGCGGCTGTCACTGGCAACAATCACGAGGCCGAGAAGGCCGATGCCATCATCGAGCGTCGGCGGAAGCGTAGCACCCTGTCAGCCTCGACCGTAGCTAGCCTCACGTTTGCTGGAGCGGTGACCGCCGCTGCCCCCACCAATGGCACGTCAAGCGTGTCGTCTACCACTGCTACGGTCGCGGAGAGGCGTCCCAGGCCAATGACAAGGCCAACGGCCAGCGCTCCAGTGGTGGTCGACGAGCGGCTGGAGAAGAGGCGAAAGGCGCGCGAGGAGCGAGAGCGAGAGCGTATGCGCAAGAAGATCACGGCCTCGATCGAGCGCGGGCGCAGCCCCACGTCGCCCAACCTCCCCGCGCCGGCTACTTCAGTACCGCGCGAGCGGCCCGCGATGAGGGACACCATGACCGACGCCGCCGTCGCGCGCGCAGTCTCGGGGGGCAGCAAGCCGACTCGATTGGGCAGCGGCCAGCAAATGCCCACGGCCCCGGAGGCTGCCAAAGAGCGAAAGAAGCGCTACGAGTCAGTTCTGCCGAAGGACCTGTCGTCGCTACTCGAGGAGCAGACGCACGGGTCGCCCATGGCCGGCACTGCGGCCGACGGCCTGCAGAGTGGCGACACCAAGGCCAGCGGCGAAGAGAGCGCGAAGATGAAGAAGAGCATCGAGGAGCAGAGGGTGGAGGAGCTGAGCGAGCTGATGCTGAGCCACTACACCGAAGACGAGGCCTCGGATTCCGACGACGATGACGCTCATGAAGCGGGCGAGAAGACGGACGAACAGAAGCCACAACGGCTCTTCCAGGAGGATCTCGACCGACAAGGCGAGCCTGGCGACGGGGGAGACGATCATGCCGGCGCCGAGCACGAGCAAGAGCACGAGCATGGCCATGACATTGATGATGACCCAGAAGTGGGGCTGTGGGAGCCCGTCGTGGAAGAGTGGCGGCTGCGAGTGTGCGCCGGCGTGGGACAGGGACTCGCCTCGCTCGCGGTACGTTTCGTTTCCAACTGTTCTGTCGACGGTGACCGTCACGGTCTTGTTCTTCTTCTTTGCTCACCTACCCCATGGGTGAACGCTTTGCAGAGCGAGGAGGAGCTGCTGTGGGATCTGGTGGAGGAGGCGCTCGCGTCGGTGCTGCCCCATCCTACCTATGTGCCCGCCACGCTGGGCGAGGAGACCACACTTGCCCGACTCGTGCAGAAGAAGATAACCGACTGGACATCATACGGCAAGGTATGACCCTTCGATCCTTCTGCGCGCGCGCGCGCGTGTGGGCGTGCGTGCGCCATGTGTTCTCTGCAGAGTTTAATGCGTGCGTGTCTCGGCCATCATGCAGGGCCGGGATGATGTGGAGGCCATGCTGCGTGCAGGCATGCTCGACAAGCACGAGAGGTGGGAAGAAGTGGAGCGCAGTGAACTGCTGCACCTCATCTCTACCCAACACACCGTTGGCGCCTTTTGAGCGTTGCGGCCCACGGCCTCGCTTGACCCGTCACGTATGTACAAAAAGAGCTCTCTAACGCCTCTCTTCCCGTCTCTGAACTCGCGCGCTTATGGGGAGTTGGTGGGTAGTATGGCATCGCACCCACGATTTGGTCCTTCCTGGCAGCAGCAGCAGCAGCAGCAGCAAGGGTAGTGGCAGTGGCAGAGGCGGTGGATGTTTGTACAAACAACGAGAGAGGGAGGGAGGGAGCGAGCGACCACGATACAAAATTGGAGGCGAGGTTTGCCGGGTTTCAGGCGGTGGGCTGGGTGGTCCTTCGCTCCTTCTCGAGATCGCTGAGCACCTGGAGGATCTCGGACCGCTGCTTGCGCTTGATGGGCAGGGAGTTGACCAGGCCCAGCAGCTGCTTGTGGGTGTAGTCGCCGTAGTGCGTTCGGAACCACTGGGGCAGACCCGCCTCCGGCTCGTAGAAGGCGCTGATGAAGGCGTCCAAGCGCTCGGCCTCGGGAATCGCCTTTAGGGCGAGCATCTTCTTCAAGCTCGACTGTGAATGTAGGTAAATAATTAATAATTAATAATAACAATAATAATAATAATAACAACAACAACAATAAGCAAGGCTATGAAGGTGGAGTTGCCTGCAGGGTCTGGAAGTCGAGCTTCATGAGACCGCGGCCCTCGAACGAACACTTGCGCACGCGCGAGAAGCCGTCGATGAGGACGTCCACCACGTGCCCACACGCCGCCTGCAGCATCGCGTTGTAGGTGCCGCCCGGCAGGCCGCCTCTCTTGCGCACGCCCTCCAGTTGTGCCTGTACAGAGATCACCACACCACGCACACGCACGCACGCACGCACGCACAGCGTAAGCCCGAGTCCCGGCAAAACCGCACACGCGCATGCTTACCTTGAAACGTTGAAATTCTTTGACCATGGGGTCGACGTAGGAATTGTGGTCCATGCCCAGGTCTTTGATGTCCCACTTGCAGCTGGCGATCTTGGCCGGGAAGCCCTCGTAGCGGAGCATGTGGGTGGCGGCGCACTTGTAGATGCCCGTCTGCAGGTGCGGCAGCATCTCGACCGTCTGCTCGTAGAACTTGACGCAGTACTGCTCTCGCGCCTTGGGCAGCTGGCTCTGTTGTATTCACACAGCGCGACATGACACGACACGACACGACACACGCGAAACATAGAGTTTAGAGACGCAACGACAGCCATTAAGCAGGGGAAGAAGTGGCGGCACACCTGCAGACGATTCTTGACGGCGATGAGTGCGCTATACATGAAGGAGAGCGTCTCGGCAGCGACCACCCTCTCGGCCAGCGCCGCGGCATTGGCGTCGGACGTGTCCACGCCTCCGGACAGATGCGCTTCCTGTAGGTCGGTCGCTGCGCGATGAGCGCGACGAGAGTTGATTCCGCGCGCGCCAGAGAGAGAAGCGAACGTACGTCGATGGCGAACTTGCGCTTCTCCTGACCGGCCTCGTGGATGAGCTGCGCGCGGATGCGGGACAGACAGGCCGCGAGGTAGGGGTGCAGGTGGCGCGGCACCACCACCACCTCCTGCGCAGCATCACCGCCCGTAGCCGCCATCACACCTGTCCACACACACCGACACACACAATCAAACACGGCTGCAATGCAACGCGAGATGCTGCGATTGGTGGTGGGAGGTACCGGCGGCGACCATGGACATGGTGGAGACGATGCCGTTGTTGCCCGTGGCGTCGGGGTCCTCCTTTTCCTTGCCGAAGAACGAGTAGACGGTGTAGACGTAGTACTGGAACAAATGGGTGACGCCCACGAATATCTCGAACGAGATGGGACGCAGCAGGAACTATCCACGTGGACACGATCGTGTCAGCGTGTGTCGTGTCGTGTCGTTGGTCGTGTGTCAGCGTGTACCATGAGCTGGAGGTATTTGCCGATGTACTGCAGGAAGCGAAGGCCGGAGGAGGCCATGACCGGGCCCTCTTCGCCCGGGGTCGGTAGCCGGTCCAGCTCCGCCGCTGCCGCCGCGCCGTCGCCCTCGTCCACGTACGACGCATAGAGCGCCGGGTTCACCGCCTCGTCATCTCGACTCGACTGTGTGAAAGTTCGGCACGCCGCACACGCCGCACACGCGTTAGCACGACACGACATACGGTGATGGCGAGAGGGGGCATAGTACATCAGGCTCGCCGTTGTGGGAGACGTCAGCACCGTTCGATTCGGCGTCGGACTGATCGCCGGCCGAAGCGTTGTTGACGGCGAACGGGCTTCCGTGGTTGACGTACCACTCGAAGCCCGCGTTCTTGGCTTCCGTCTTGCCGCTGTCGCTTCTTGTCATGAACTCCTTGAATTCTTTGATGTCTGTTGTACGTTGTGTGTCGTGTGTGTCGTGTGGTGAGAAGTGATCTGGCTGCTGGTGCACGCGCGCGTACTCTGCACAGACGTACCTAAGGCGTTGAAGCTGGAGTTGACGGGCATTCGGATCCACGTCTCAGCTTCCAAAATGGCGGGCAAGTCCTCGAGTCGCCGCTTGTGTTCGCGAAGGAAGAATTCCTTGCTCTGTTTCTTGATCGACGCCAGCAGGCCGTGCGATGTGCTCTGGCTGAACGAGTCGCCGATCTCCGCGAACTGTGCAACACACGCATGCACGCACTCAGGTGAGACGCAGGAGGCGAGAGCACACGAGGCGGACCCGAACCTGCTCGAGTACGGACAAAATCTGCAAAAATTGGTCCAGCTGAAGGGCGGCAAAGTCGGCGATGGCCAACAGGGCCGAGACCTTTCGCTGCATCTCGGTCCACAGCGTTTTCCGGAACCGCTCGAGACCTTGACACCACCACCATCAGCCAGGCACGAGCGTGCGTGTGCGCATGTGCGCGTGCGTACCATTGTGAACTTCGGAAAGATAGGAACTGTTGTCGACGTCGATGGGATAGTGTTTGTGCCAGAGGCACATCCGGTGCATGGCGAAGAGGAGCAGGGTGAGGCGGTGTAGGAGGTCCGTGAGGCATGTCGGCAAGCTGTCCTGCGACAGAGTCTTGCACAGCTCGCGAAAATTGGCGGCTTGCGCCTCTCCCGCTGTCGTCGCGGTCCCTGCTGCCGCAGCCACCACTGAGCACAGAAACGCACACGTGAGCGTGAGCGTGAGCGTGTGTGTGTGTGTGTGTGTGTGTGTGTGTGTGTGTGTGTGTGTGTGTGTGTGTGTGTGTGGCCCCATCATTATGCGTTGTCGTTGGTCGTGTCAAATGAAGGAGAGAAGCGCCAACGTACGCTGCGCTTGGCCCTCCTTGGCTGGAATATAGGGCTGGAGGGCCTCCAAGGACTCAGTGTGAAGCGCGGCGAGCCAGTGGCGCTGAAGCCGCTCCAGCAGGCGATCGGCCTTGCCGATGAGACGATACGCCAGCACGGCCTGCAGAGACGGCACACCAGTCAAGATACAATAATGCAGCTCCATATGGCACACGACACACACGATGAAGCGTACGGGTGTGTAGCGAGAGGCGTCGAATGCTCGGCACGAGTCGCCAAGGGCAGAGTCAAGCGATTTCTGTACGGAGGAGTAGGCGGCCTGGATGCGCCCGGCCAGCCCCCGGGAGGCGACGAAGGCCGAGAGGTTGATCGTCTTCTGTCGGCACTCGAGGCACAGCTCCACCGCGCGCGCAAAGTCGCCCGAATCGGCCGCCTCGCGCGCTCGGTTCTCCACGTCCATGATCGACTGCATCGTAGTCAGCTTGGCGATCACCTGTAGTGTGCGTGTGCGTGTGCGTGTGCGTGTGCGCAGTTAGCACCGAGCTCCACACAGGGCAGGAGGACAGGCGGGTACCTGTTCGGTGATGCAAGTGCGTCGGTAGTTGGAGAGGACGGAGAAGCAAGTCCTACCCAGGGCGTTCTTGCTGGCGGCCAGCTTGTGCCGGGCGGCCTTGCACAGGAACGCCGCCAAGTGCAGGTCGGAGCCCACCTGCTGCACCTGCGACATTCCCTGGACTGCGGTGGACAAGGCGCGGCGTGTTACCACTTACAATGCACATCTCGTGTGCCGTGTGTGCCGGCCGTGTGCGTGCGTGCGTGCGTGCGTGAGTTGCGCGTATGTCGTTGTGGTGTTTTGTACCGAAGGCGCTGTAGCTTTTGATGACACGGTCGGCGAGGGAGGCGGCGAGAAGCTCTCGCTGCCGCTCCCTGCGTTTGATCTCCCTGGCGAGCCACTGCTCGTCGAAGTTGGGCGGCAGCTGGTTGAAGAGCTCCTCGACCGGATCGAGGCCCGGCGCGTAGTAGCGCGCATCGACGGACTTGATCAATTCCTCATCGGTCTCCTGCTCTTCCTCTTCGTTCTCGGGTCCCTGCTCCATGGACAAGACGCAAAAGATTAAATTGCGCGAGTTCAAGAGTGCTGCGACGTGGCAGTGGCCATTTTTTAATTGATCAAGCTCGAAGTGATTAACCTCATTTTGAACGGTTTCCTCCTCGACCTCCTTCTTCTCCTTGGCCCCCGCCCCCTTCTTGAATAAATGCAAGAAATCCATCGCACTCTCCTCCCGTGGCGCGCTCACCAAGAGTGCTTTCCTTTGTTTTTTAATTTAATAATTCATTTCTATATTCGATTTATTTTTCTCTTGTTTTGCCCGACAAAATCGGTCTACCCCTACAATCCCGGTTTACCCCGCCTAGGCCCAATACTTGGATTTTCGTTTTGGTTTGGAGTTCGTTGTAATAACTGTCTTTGCTTCGCTTTCTGCTTCTCCTCCTCCTCTCTTTCTTCTGCCCTCATGTCGAGCGTGTTTCTGATGATGGAGGCCGCGGGGCGCAAGCAGGGGGAGGTCTACCTTGCCGTGGCCCTGCAAGATCACTACAGCCGCCAAAAAGGCTTTCTTGAGTTCAAGAAGGGCCAGGTACTCGCCGGTACTCACCCCCCCCCCAACCTCTCCCTCTCTTTCTCTTCTTTCTACCACCACATCCCTGTCTCCCACCACTCCCTGCAGGCTTTGCGGGCGGGCACCTTCATCTATTCCACTCTCACCCCTGCTTGCTCTTGCTGCAGTGGTGGACGAGAAGCAAGACGAGGGGCTGCTCAAGGGCCAGACCTCGCTCACCCAGTTCGGCTGGTTCCCAAAGTGCGCTTCCCTTCTACCACAAAGATCAAAAGAAATAAGAAATAATCAATGGGAGACCTTCAGGTTCAACCTTGCCTGGCCCGAGTGTTCCAAATTAATTAAATTTTAGGTTTAAACTTTAATTAAAACAATCGGAAACGCGTGATGTCCACGCGTGCGGTGTGTGCAGCTTCTTCGTGCGACGAGCGGAAGACGAGGACCTGTTCGTGGGGTGGATCAAAAAGCGCGGTGCTATCCGCAAGGTACCTCTCGGATGTCCGTTCTATGTGCGCTGGTGGTCCACTTCTTCTGACACAAACTCTGCCGGGCGGGCTGACAGAGCTGGAAGGTGCGATGGTTTCAGCTGAACCCGTCCAAGAAGACCTTGAGCTACCACGAGGCGCCCGGCACCTCGGCAATGCACGTGATCGACCTCCACCTCGCCACAGAGGCGACACAAATCGGCGTGGGTACGTGTCTGCGTTCACCTGAGGCCCGGTGGACCCTTCCTTTGGCTCATCGCCCGAGGATTGCGCAGAGGACATTCCATCGGGGGAGAAGGAGTTCAAGAACAAGCCGCTCTTCAAGCTGGTGACGCCAGAACGCGTGTGGTACATGTGCGCCGACAGCGAAGAACAGCGAGTGCGTACTACACCTTCAAGCGTCGTCATCGCCCACTCCAATTCCTCACTCTCTCTTTTCGTTTCTACCGCGATGACCATCGCTGCGGCAGCTGGAGTGGTTGGAGGCGCTGCAGGCGGTCATCCAGGGGATGTACTCTTCATCCTCGGTGCTTCGGCCCGCGCGTCAGACCCGCCCGGACATGATGGGATAAGTGAGAGATGAGAGCCATCTCCCCACAGCCCACACACACACACATTCTTCCTGTTGTACACCAGTAACCTTCTTCTTTTCCTCCTCCTGTCATTGCGTCTTTGCTCGCACACGCACACGATCACCGCACACACACGCAAAGGCGTGCGCCGTGAAACCTCACCAGCATTCTTTATTTTTTAAATGAAAAATGACCGTTATTAAATAAAATCGAATAAACCGGATTTATTTGTTTTGATCAAAACCATAAAAATAAACGGCAGAATGGAAGGAGGCGAGGGTCAAAAGCTGCAGGAGCTCCTGCAATCGACGCACATCCGCGAGCTATTGCCGACAAGGGAGATCGTTAGCGCCAAGGGCTCGGCCACTGTCGCCGAGGTGCTGGAGGTATATTATTTATTAATTTAAAGTTGATTGCAATCCCGCACTTCTAATCATCGTTTCGGCCGACTGCCAATTCTCTGATCCCTTTTTTTTTTGCCCGCTGCGGTTGTCGTGGAGTAGCTGTTGACGAAGCACAACGTCCTGTCCATGCCAGGTACGCCTCCATCCTCCAACTTCGTGTGACTCCATCGGCCCAGCGCAGTGTCTTGCTCACGCTGTTCTTCTTTTGTGTGTTGTGTTGTGTAAACAACCCGTGCAGTATGGGACAGCACCAAGCAGCAGTACGGCGGGATGGTAGACATGGAGGACATCGTGTCGCTCTTCCTGTCCACGCTCAACTCTGAGTCTTCGCCTCAGGTGGCTGAATGGAAGTTTGCGCATGTGCCCATTGGCAGCGTCATCAGTGCGTGCCCCCTCTCATACCACACGCGCGCGATCACACACAGCCCACGTGCTGCAGCACAGGGAAGGGATTCAGCGCGACTGACTTGGTGCCGTGCTTGTTCGTTGGTTCGTTGGTTCCAGACTTTTCGCATAGCGACGTGTTCCTGCCGATGGAGGGCGAAACCAGCATCTGGCATCTGGTCGAGCAGTTCACGAGGGGCATCCATCGCATAGCTGTGCTGGATCAACACGGTATTGTCGCCCTCTCGGCGCGAAAAGGCTCACACATATGGTCGACCACACGGCTGCTTGATCTCACCGCCCCTCGACGCAACGCAGGCAAGGTGGTCAACATTGTGAGCCAATCGTCCGTTGTCAAGTTCTTGAACAAGCACATGGACAAGCTGGGCGCAGCGGGACTCAAGACCCTGCGTCAGATCAACGTGATCGAGGGGTCGTTGGCCACGATCAACAAGGACACGAAGGCGCTCGCCGCCTTGTCGTCGTTGCACAAGGAGGGGCGGGTACGCACAACGCGCCGCGTGCCTTGCGGGGCCGAGATGAGCTGAACTGAACTGAACGCGTGCACGTTGTTGCGTGTGTGCGTGTGTGGGTGGGTGGACTCTGTAGGTAGCCGATGCTCTGGCGCTTGTGGATGGCGAGGGCAAGTTTTGTGGTGCTCTCAGCGACAGCGACCTGCGGGTAGGCCGCTACTTCCTCCCTGCAGCGTACCACATGGTGGCGCTGGTGATTGACCACATGTGCGTGGCGGGTGCTTCTGTGTCACGCGCAGGGTTTGGGATATGAAATGTTTGCTCGTCTACAGCTCCCGGTGAGTGAGTTCGTCGCAATGCAGAGCCGGCGGCTGGTAGGCATCACCAATCCCCACTCACCCATCTCGGTTCGATGGCTCTGACGTCCATAACGCCGCAGCCGCTCGCCAAGTACTGCTGCAGTGATGACACCACGCTCGCGGCAGCCATCAAGCGCATGGCCGAGCACGGTCTGCACAGGCTTTGGATTGTTGGTGCGTCCCTCTCTTCTGCACCACACCACCACTGACCCCTCACTTACGCTGCGCACATCTCTCTCTCTCACACACACACCCTTCCCTTGACAGATGAGAGCCAAAAGCCGCTGGGCGTCGTGACCCTGTTGGACATCATGAAGGCGCTCATGCTGGTGTCCCACCGCTCCTTCCACGACTGGCAGAAGAAGGTCGGCGCCCATCCACCACCCTCTGCCGAGTAATGGAGCCGCCGCTCCCTCGTCTTCGTACTACGCGTGGCAATCTCCTCCACGCTCTGCATGACGTTGTTGTTGAGGCTTCACGTGGATGAAAGAAAGATGTACGGAACGTCGTTGTCGTATGTACAAATGCGGTGTGTTTCATTGTTCAACTGAAAGAGATGAATGCGAGATGAGGGTTGAAGATGAAGGTGGGCGAAGACTGGGTCATCACTAGAATGCGAGCTCGCACGAGCGGCAGTAGAACTGAGGGTTGCTGTCGGGGTCCACGAGGCAGCCACCCAGCCGGATGCGGCTGTCGGGGCGCTCGGAGTAGGCGACCAGGTTAGCCGTGGGGCGACCCATGACTATGAACGCCACCCGCTCGGCCGAGGGGCAGGTCGGGCACTCGCGTCGCGGCTTGGCTTCGTAGTACGCAGCAAGCTCCTCCACGCTCTGCATGATTGATTGATTGATGACGTTGTCTTTTTATTTATTGATTTTTAAATCTGCCGCAGAACCGGTGACGTGGCAGTGCTGGCTCCGCGATTCGAAGCAATTCGGGAGCGGCGTTCGATCATCACTGAAGTGGTGCAGGGTGGTAGGTATTAAATGCGGGTCAAATTGAAGACCTGTGCGCCAACGACATGGATTGGGAGGAAGATGGCACGTTGCGGGTCTTCCACGGACGCATCTCGCGGGAAGAAGCGGAAACACGTTTGATGGAAGCAGCTCGAGATGCTGGAGGAGGAGGAGGGAGTGGAGAGGGGCTCTATCTGGTGAGGGAGAACCCCAGGAACAACTACAGCCTCATCTTGTCCTTCACCGAGCTCAAGCCCGCACGAAGGCAGTGGACGAAGCCAACGGTGGAGGATGAAGAGCAGCAGCAGCACAAGGAAGGGGAAGCCTCGTCGATGACGGAGCTCGCCGTGACGCACTGGCAGGTGAACGTCAACCGCTACTCGAAGGTCGAGGGCTTCTTCTTCATCAACAAGCCCAATCGCGTGTGCCTCACCCTAACCGACCTGCTTGCCGATGTCGCCTCCGTCCAAGCACGAACCCCCGCGCTCCGCCCTGAGGTACTGCACACGCGTGCCATTGGCCGTGTCGCGTTGGGTGTGTGCGTGTGCGGTCGGCGTGCTGTCGCCAGGCTAACGCGTTGTTATATAACAAAGGGAGACCGTGTGGAGAGTGCGTGGTGGGAAGAGCTTATGCTGTGGCGCACGGAGGACTACAACCAGGACTCTCTCCTCTACGCCCTGCCTGACGACCTTCTGGTCACCATCTTTGCCTTCGTTGACCGTCCTTCTCTGATTACCTTGCACCTGGTACACGACACCCACGACACCCACGACGCCCACGACGCCCACGACGCCCACGACACGCACCAGCACGCTCGTGCAGACACATTTTCTCACCCTCTCAATCAACTATCAGGTATGTAAGCACTTCTACGCGTTGGCCCGAGACGGCCTCCTCTGGCGCAACCTCTATCGGATGCGCTTTGGTCGGAGAGTACCCCAGGTGCGTGTGTACGACACGACACGAGGCGACAAAGTTCGCTCATCCCAACAATGAAACCACACCGTGTGGTACTCATCACACATGTGCAGGTGCAGCTCGCCTCTAGCGACTTCGATTGGAAGCTCAAATATTACTTCGACCACGTTCTGGTACATGACGATCACGACCTAAATGACCTGCACTGCACACACGACTCAACCCTGTGTTCCCCTCTTGATGTTGAGATAGTTGACGGTTGAGAGCGAGCCACGTGTTCTTGGGTTGAACGTGCCCTGGAAACATCAAGCCCAGACCACCTCCTGTTCCCCTCACTCTTGGTCGTACCACATCCAGTACAGCGCGGAGGAGCCAAACGTGTTTCACTTTATCACGGACCCTGACAACCTGTCCTCGCGTGTGCTCCACCCGCTCTGTACGTACCGCCACTGCGAACTGGCGGGCGCGTGTGCACGCCCTTGAATACACCCGACTCACTCCCCAGAGCACACGACAGGCTCAGCGCGTTGTACAACCCGAGAGGATGGAGGAATGGACATTTATCGCGTCAAGAGTGGATACAAAGTACGCATACGCCACACGCACCACCGCACGCACGCACGCACGCACACATCAGTGTCAATGCAGCTGGCCAACTGCTCTCTTTCTCTCGCGCTCCAGGCTGGCTACTCGCTGGAAAGGGATCCGGCGTCATTGGGCAGCATCTATCCCTCGCTCCAGAAGCTCACCACCTTCATCCGCACCCGCGCGTGTCGCGTCAACCCCTTCCCGCTGGCCTTCACCTTCCACCCCGATGATGGTGATGGTGATGGTGACGGTGACGGTGACGATGACTTGCAAAAGATGTGTGGGTGACCGCGTCAGTGGAGAGATTGGACGTTCGGGTGGGATTCGAACCCACGAACCAAGGGTCGCCCCATGGACATTAACCACTATGTTACTAAACGAAGGAGCCACTTGACCTACGCACCCCAACACACTGGCCCACAATCGCCCGGGCCGCCTGATGATGAATGCGAGTGCACCACGCTTCTCGAGTGTGGCTGCATTGACCTTCACGATCGTGTGAAGGTGGCGAACGCTTGATCGCTGTGCGTGTACGGAGGCTGCAGGGCTGATGAGTCATCCTCTCGTTGCGTGCCTGGGCCGTTTGTCGAGCATAGATCATTTTTTTCGCTTCTTCTTCAATCTCGACAAATGGCGGGTGAGGCTGCTAGTGGACCGGTGGTGGTGCCGTGGTTGGGCATAGATGAAGAGACGTTCCTGCAGTGGGCAGGCTACATTATGATCGGCAGTGGCCTGGTCACCTTTGTGGCGTCGCAGACCACTCGCGCGCCCTACGGCCGCTACAGTCACGAGGCGGGCAATATGTACGGCCCGCCCGTACCGGCCCGCCTCGCCTGGATGCTGCAGGAGTGTCCCTCCGTCTTCGTTCCCCTCATCTGCCTCCTCTTCGGTAATTTGTCACCTCCACCCATTTCGATTTAGCCTCCAGGCCAGAAGATCAAGATATTGAGGTGGTCTGGTGCAGGAAGCGAGGCAAGCCTGGCAGGGCTTGTGAACCGCGTGCTGGTGGGTCTGTTTTTAGTGCACTACATCCAGCGATCGTTCGTGTTCCCCTTCCTCATACGCGGAGGCAAGCCCACCCCGGCCGTCCTCGTCCTCATGGCCTTTGTCTTCTGCCTCGGCAACGGCTACATGCAGGTGGACCCACAGCTCACGTCACGTGCTCACTCACTACAACCGCTGACGGCTTGATCGATGCAGGGACGCTACCACACGCGCTACGCGGTGTATGCCGACGACTGGGTCTACGACCCGCGATTCATCGTGGGCATCATCCTCTTCTTCGCCGGCATGTTCATCAACATCCAAGCCGACTCCATCCTCCGCAATCTTCGTAAGCCTGGTTCGTAACACACGACGCGACGCGACGCGACACACACGACACGACACGACGACAGTGTCCTCAATGGTGAGAGTGCAGGCGAGACTGCGTACAAGATCCCCAGGGGAGGCATGTTCGAGTACGTGTCGGGCGCCAACTTCTTTGGCGAGATCCTCGAGTGGACGGGCTTCGCGCTGGCCTCGTGGTCGGTGGTGGCCTTCGCCTTCGCCTTCTTCACCTTCAGCAACACGGGTCCGCGCGGCGTGCAGCACCACCAGTGGTACCAGAAGAAGTTCAACGACTACCCCAAGACACGCAAGGGTGTCATCCCGTTCGTGTGGTGACAAGAGAATGATGACACACACCGCGTTGGGATGAACAACAACGCACGCGTTCTTTTTGTGGCTGCTTGACAAGTCGTGGAGCAGGTGTGGTGGGTCAGGTCTACTATGACTACCTCCTGCCCTTCTTCTTCCTCTGTTGCTGCTGCTTGCCCTGCTGCTGCTGCTTCTTGCCCTGCGGCTGGGCTCCCGCTGCGGGCGAGGGCGCGGGCGTTGCAGCGGTCGAGGTCGAGGTCGAAGTCGAGGTGGCAGTCGGCCTGGTCGACGCAGAAGCCGAGCCCTGCGCGCCTCGCCTCACCGACTCCTTGGCGCCGCGGCCTGTGTCACCACACAAACCGATGGTCAATCGTAACCGCGTGTGCGTGTGCGGAGGGGGGGGAGGCACATACGGGGTCGGTAGTAGGAGCGCTCCTTCTTGGGGAGCCACCTCTCGGGGTCGGGCTTGGTGGTGGGGTCGTGGTTCTTGGGGAGGAGGGGCTTCCTCTTCTTCTTTTTCTTGGCCGCTGCCGAGCTGCCGCCGGCCTTGACCGCCTTGGCAGCCTTGGCCTCTGCGCCTGCACCAACCACCGTGTGAGCACCGGGTCACTGTAGTGCGTGTTGCGTGTTGCGTGTTGCGTGTTGCGTGTTGCGTGTTGCGTGTTGCGTGTTGCGTGTTGCGTGTTGCGTACCACCCTCTCGCTCCTCCTTCCGCTTGATGGCGGACAGGGTGGGCGCAGGCAGGTTCTCCAGGGCCTCGGCGCTGATGGTTGAGTCGGCCTTGATGGCGGGAATGCGCGAAGCGTACTCCTCGGCCTGCTGCGGGTCGACCTCCGCAGCCATCAGCACCAGGTCTGAACGCCAAACGCACCGACGGTTAGTGCACGGCCCTGCACGTGTACATCGGGTAACGCGTGGGCTGACGCACTGTAAAGAGAGTCGACGTCATCGCGGTTGAGCTTGAGCAGGGCCTTGTACGAGGCGGCGGCCTGCTCGTGCAGTCCGTACTTCTTCTTGAACTCGCCGGCGGCCTTGAGAATGGCGACGTACTCCCTCTTCTGCTTCTCGCTCAGCTGCTTCTGGTTGGCGTAGGCTGAGGCGCACTGGTCGAGCACCTTGACGGCCGCGGCGGTGTCGCCGAGGTGCTCGTAGAGCAGGACCAGGAGCGACGCCACGCCGGGCTTGTTGCGCAGCGACGGGATCGAGCCCAGGATGCTGATCACCTCGGCTAGGTCGCGCTGGGGCTTGGACAGGTGGATCTGGGCCAGGCTCAGCAGCAGCTTCACGTTCTTGTCGCTATCGGGGTGCTTCTGGATCTCCTCCTTGAGCAGGTCCTCACTCTCTTTGATCTTCTTGGTGCGGAAGAGAAGCGAGGCGAGAATGAGGGACAACATGGGGCTGTCCGGGAAACGTTCGCGGAGCGACTGAACGAGCTCAGTGCACTGCTTGGACTGCACAGCACACCAAGCGGGGAAGTAGGTGAGTGTATGTGTGTGAGAAGGCGACACATGGATAGACGGCAGGTGTACCTTGTTCATGTAGAGGAGGAGCAGGCACTGGTTGAAGTCGATGATCTGCTTCTGCGCGCTGGTGAGCTTCAACTGGACCTTGTCGTTGGTGGCCGCCTTCAGCCTCTTCTCCGAATCGAAGAGATCCTTGTCCTTGTTCATCGCGACGATGTTGTTCGACGCCACGGCCGACACCATGTCGTCCGACGGCCTGTTTAGTTTGTTGGCACAAACACACCAAGCGCGCAACCGTTGGCGCGCTGTAGGCTCGTAGTACAATAACGTCAATCGCTACATACTTGCTCTTGAGGGCGGCGGTGTAGAGGTTCAGCGCGTCCTCGTTCTTGCCCTGCTGCTGGTAGACGAAGCCCAGCTGGACCAGCACGACCGCGATTTCGTTGTTGAGATCCTCCTCAGTGAAGTCCTCGCCGGTAAACGTCTCACGACAGAGCTCTGCGCAATGCCATTGCAGATGTCAGTACACCTGGCTTGTAGTGTGATTCAGCGAGCTGCGGATACAAGCAGAGTAAGAGTACGTACTCTCCGACAGCTTGAGCTCCTTCTCGGCGGTGCTGAGGTCGCCCACGGCGATGTACGAGCACGCGGCGTTGTAGGCAAACTCGAACGTCTTGTCGACGGCCTCCTGCAGCACAGTAGTGGCGAGGGGTTGGTGAGCCAGAGACTCTCCCGCGGCAGAAGAAGGAAAGAAGGCGAGGCCTCATCGTGCCTGGTGCTTGGAAATGTAGATGAGCGCCTGGTCGGTGGCGTTGGCCAGGGAGAGCGCGGCCAGGTAGTTGGTCTTGAGCTCGGGCGCCGGCTCCTTCGAGTTGCTCACCAGCTGCTCATAGAGGGCGACGGCCTTGTTGTAGTCCTCCAGGGCATACCTCTGTACAGACACGTGTAGACGAGCCGCAGCTTAGGACCGACCTGGCTGGGGGCAGATGCGAAAAAGAAGAAGATGGAGAGCGCGGATGTACCACTTGAGCCTCGAGCTCGAGAATGCGAGTGGGCTTGGGCTGGGGGTGCGATTCGAGAAGCTTGAGGGCCTCGGGGTAGCGCTTGAGGCGGTAGAAGCAGTAGGCGCGCTCGAACAGGAACTTGTCCTCGCCGTGCGTCTTGAGGAGCGCAAGCGTCTTATCGAATTCGCTCAGTTGCAACAAGCATCCCATCTGGCAAGCAAAAGCGTCGGCATCGTCGGGCGCGATCTTCAAGACTGTGGTGCGGTGCAGAAAGATAAGGCATCAATTAACGCAAATTAAATGGTGGATCAACGAGCCAATTGGAGTTTCGCTGGATGGGGCGATGATCGGACGTACTCTTCTCGGACGCGGTAAGCGCCTGCCCCCAGTCACCATTTTTGATAAAATCATCAAGCTCAGCAAAGAGCGGCTCCAGAGGCTTGGCTGCCATCTTTTTTTTTTGTGAGATCACAAAAATCGATTTTATTATTTATTCCTTTTCTCCCATGTTTCTCTTCACCACGCCGTACAACGACTAACGTTGACCTTTGAATTTCGAGCTGGCCCCCGACAAGGAAGAAAAGAAAAGATAAAAGAAAAAAGAAAAACAGAACAGTTGACGTCGCCAATCGATGAAATGAACCAGTACTTACCGATCTTTATATCAGGTTCCCTTCTGCCCTTCCTGTTCTTCAAAGCATATGTGTCATCTTGACCTCGTTTCCTCATTGCGCGCAAGAATTGAAGCGAATTTGTTGTGCTGATGTCACAAGTTGTGGTTTGGTGCAGTGCAAGAAGAAGATGCCGCATGGGAGCGGGTGGCAAAGGAGGTGTTTGTGAGCGAGGCACAGCCACCACCCTCGCCCTCTGCCTTTTCGTCCTCCCAGCCCGGTGCCTCTGCTGCGACCACGCGCGGCCTCATACTCAAGGGCGTAAAATGGCGGCTGCCCACGCCCAACGCTACCGAGGTGGCCGGGGAGGGAATGGAGGGCAAGACCGAGCCCGAGGTACGCTTCGTGCCTCATGAGCAGTTCGACAGCGCTCCCCTCCCTGTCAACAAGTTCCGCTGGCCCTACGTCTACCTCTACGTCGCCATCTGCAAGGTCAGTCAGTGCCTGCCACACCTCAGTGGCGCGCTATCGCTCGTTGTTGGGTCGTCGCTGATCGTGCGCTGGGTTGGCGAGGACAGGAGGGTGACACGTATGGCGCACAGCGGCCCTCGATCAAGAACTGGATTACAACCATGCAAGACAAACAGCAGGTTCTCTTCCTCTTCAGCTGAGCTGTGCGAGTCGACCACATGCCAAGTGAATGTGTGGAGTACGACCTCTCTCATGGTCGCGTTGTGGGTGGCTATCATCCAGGAATGGCTCCTGTTGCTGCTTCACGTGGGCAAGGTGCCCGTCCGGAAGGACATGTTTCGCAAGATTAACCGCATCACCTACGACACCAAGCGCGATGGTGAGCGTGCACCGCATTTGGTGAATCCCCAGGGTCCTCAACGAATTCGTTAACCCTTGTGCGTGTCGTGTGTGTGTCGTGTGTGTCACAATTTCTCAGGGTTCGAGCGATGCGTGGAGATGAAGCTCCCAGACGCAGAGGGAGGAGACAAGGAAGGACTGGACGAGTTCACCCGAAAGCTGAGGGTTTGCGTGGGCAACAGCCTCGGCAAACAGATCAACTTTTATCAGGCCGAAGTGGACAAGCTCTACGAGAGTCGCGCCATCCCCGGCTGGAACTATTGCAACTTCTTCGCTGCCAAGGTGCGCGCCTGGCAAGCCCTCTCTCATCAGGTCTTGTGCTGATTAGCCTATTTCAATAGGAAGCGCTGGCGTTCACGTTTGTGCGAGCCAACATGCTCGAGGAGGCGCTCACACTCTACGAGGAACTGGAGGATCAGTTCTACCAGCTGAACGGACTCGAGCGCCGGGACAGGCCCACCAGCGATGAGACTGAAGCCCAATCTGCCGGCAGCTCGCCGGAAATGGCCAGCGCCAGCGATGTTGACAGTACGTGACGCCCTCTTGGTAGGGCTCTCTGTGGGCAGTGCCCTCACCCACAATGCGTGCTCGAGCGCAGAGAGCGTATCGGCACCAGCCTCACCGTCGAGCATGCGAAGATCGAGTCTCAACATCAGCGGTACCGGCAGCGGGAGTTCGGGCTCGCCCACGTCGTCTCCGTCTTCACTTCGGCGCACAGAGACAGCGGCGACCGTTGCGTCGCCACCGACGGCCGAGAGCCCGCCGCCGGCTGCGACAGCAGCACTCAAGACGGCCGCCAAGAATCGCAGTTTCTCCCAGAGCGAGGGCAGGGCCGTCCACCACCGACCCGGTGACCGCGAAGCCAGGTTAGCCACCTCCTCCACGCGCGTGTGCGAGTGGGCTTTGACGTGCTTCGTTGTTTTTCTGCTGGCACAGGAGGGATTCGAGGTCGCGGTCCTCTTCTTCTCTTGGGCGCCAGGCCCTCCCCAAACTCCCCACCATGGACAAGTTCGGCGGCGAATCAGGTTCCGACAAGTGCGACACTCTATCCCTCCCCCACAATGAAAGTCTTCCCGAGGCTCTGATGCTCACGCCCTTCGTTTCTTCTTTTTCTTACTTGGTCTCTCAGGTCGTCCGTGCTCGACGTGACTGTGAAAGACTACCGCAAGCTCATCTTCGAAAACGCCATCTCCGAGTTCGACTTCAGGAAATACGTGTTTGCGCGCCAGTCCGAGGTACGCGTGTGCGCCCAGTGGTGGCTGCTGGCCCGGCGTTTGGATTGAGTCTTTCCCTCGAAAAACTGCAGTTGCGTTTCATGCTCCATCGACCGTGGGACGTGGCCTCAAACGCGGTCCTCTTCATCCAAATGCTGTCTCGAGACCTCCAGAAGAAGAAGACGCCCGCCAGCGAGGTGCCTACAATGACGTCACGCGCCCCGATTGGTGTGAACTCTTTGTCAACCTTACCCCGCCTTCTCCTACCCAGGAGACACGCAACTTTTCGATATCGTGGGTGTTCTCCGCGTGCTTGTGTGTAGTCGACGCGTGTCAGGAGGCCGCCAAAGCCATGAAGTTCGGGGACTTTGCCGAGAAGAGCCAACAGCCAAAGGAGCTCAACCCACAGGTCTTTGCCCCTCTCTGCCCTCCCAAACCTGCGCGTGCGTAGCTTACGGTTGAGGTGTCTTGAGCGGCGTGGGCGCTCTATGTGCAGGCGTCGGACTTTTTCATGCTTTCGGCGGCGTTGGGCGATTTGAGCAACTATGCGCGAACAAAGCTGAAGGAGCTGGGCAAGCTGCACGGGCTCTTCGACGACAAGGCGCCGCTCGTTCCGCCGCCCGACCCCGGGGCCGTGGATGACTCCTCCTGTTCGTCGTCGTCGTCGTCGTCGTCAAGCCCTGCAGCCGAGGAGACCGTCAACCCCGGCGAACAAGAAGCCCCGCCTACAGTACGTTGTGTCCCCTTTCGCTGTGTGCGCACATGTGGGTCGCTACGATCGCCCAGAAACGTCGTAGTACGCCGCATTTCAATTCACACGGAGCTCGTTCTCTTGAATAGGACGACGGTGGCGTAGAGAAAGAAGGCGAGGGCGACAACAACGGCAAGGACGACATGGCTATTCCTCCTCGCGCGCCGGGCATCACCAACGCCAGCCTCAACCGCGCGCTTCGTTCGCAGAAAGAGTTCGACCAGCTCTATATGGTGCGATTCATCTCATCTTGTCCTCCCTTCTAAACGCGTGGTCGCCCTGCCGCACATGCGCTCACCCATCGGCTCTCGCCTATTTGCCGCCACGCGCTGCAGGATGTGAGTATGCAGGCAGTGCGCTTCTACAAGACATCCATGCGCAAGAGGCTAAAGCAACACGTTAAGGAGGAGATCGCCAACCTGTTCCTGTACCTTATGCTTACTTACTTTATTGCTTGGCCGTGCCTCGACTTATTGAGCGTGCGTGAGCGCTGTGTGTGTCGTGTGCGGTATCAAGTGTGCGAGGCGACTACGCGAAGGCCGAGACCATGTACAAGTCGCTGTGCCAGCGTTACGCGAAGGAACGGTGGCTGCTGCTCGACAACACCATCCATGCCAAGCTCGCCCACTGCCAGCTGCACCTGCGAGACTACGCCGGCTTCCTCGCGTCGGCGCTCGTCCTCCTCTCCTTCGAGTCGCGAAGCACGCGCGAAGACAAGGAGGCCCACCTCAAGCGCCTCTGCGCTGTGGCCCACCACCACATCCCGCCGGGATCGGAGCTGAGTATGCGCCAGGTGCTGCGCCTCACCGCGCTCACGGTCAGCCAGCAGTCGTTCACCCTGGGACAGACGCTGTCCCTCGACTTTGTGATCGAGTCGAGCCTCCCCTCACCGGTACGTACCCCGCACCCCACCCCCACCACCCCGCACCCCCACACCACATTTATCATTGGCAGTATTATTTGCCTAGGCGCAAAGCAGACTTAGGCTGATGTTGCTGTTTGTTGGGAGCGCAGGTGGTGTTTCAGGGACTGCGAGCGGCGTTTGTGGACCAGGAGGAGGCAGCAAAGGCCGCTGCGGCCGCGGCCGCGGCTACAGCTGCCGCTTCCGCCCAGCCCTCGCCTGGCGCGCCGCTGCCTTCGCCGCGCGTTCTCTCCGCGCCCAAGACCCCCGCCGCCCTCTCTTCCCCCGTCGCGCACAGGCGCACTCGCTCCATACTCGTACTTCCTTTCGATCCCTTGTGGAGTTCAACAGTTTTGGCCACGGACTGCGCTCACCACCATGTTGTGTAAACAGAACTCTCACGATATTGGAGATGCTGCGCGTGCCTCCGACGCCATCGTACTCGCGCAGAACGATGTGTGCCTGTCGCCGGGCGTAAACAAGTTCACGCTGTCGACTACGGCACGTCCGGCCTCGCTCTCTATTGGCATCGCTCCTGTTGGGCTTACCTCTTCGTGTGTATGCGGGTAATGTCCGTTGCAGGTGGACAAGAAGGGCAAATTCAAGCTAAGAGCGATCGAGGCCATCATGGGTCAGCTGAGGCTTATGGAATACCTTGACGGCGTGCCCGACAAGGAGCGGATCGAAGTCGCGGTCCAGGAGAATGAAAGGTGGCAACAACAACAACAACAACAACAACAACAACAACAACAACAACAACAACAACAACAACAACAACAACAACAAATCAGTGACTGACGCATATCGCCAACTCGCACGTGTGACGATCGATGGTGCCACGTCACAGGTCTTTGCAGATGGGAATCGCACAGCAGTCGCCCTACCTGCTGGTCGGCTATCCGCAGGCCCTGCTGCTGACGCTGCACACAAAGCAGGACTCTTTCGCAGACGCGTCGGTGGTCTTCTCCTCGGCCACCCTCCAGCTCTTCTCCTCGCCCGTTACGGCCACCGTTACATCGGCCAACGGCGAAAAGAGGGAGATCAGCGTCCAGGTATGCCCGCACCACTCGCGCATGAACCAGTATGCTCAACGCCTTTTAACTGTGCCTTCTTTTCTTGCGCCCTGTTGACCCGAGCAGCTCCGGGAGGACTCTGATGAGTTGCGGCTTCCACCGTGTGAGGAGCAGTCTACTGTTCATCTGTCGTTCAGCGCGCTCGCGCCGCCCAACACCGGATTCAACCACCAGGTGCGACACAACCTTGCTGTGAGCACGCGCGGCGCGCGCGATACGAAGTACTAATGTTGATGCTTCTGAAGGTGACTACTCGACTCGCGTACCGCCGAATGAGCGGCGAGAAAATGGACGCAACGGTCTCCAGCGCCTTCTACTTCGTTCACCCCTTCTCGCCCAAGACCTTTGCGGTCCCCTTCGGGCCCCGGTACTCTTCCGCCTCCGCCTCGTTGCTCGCTCAATCGGTACTTACTGGATATTCGGCCCAACAGGCTGTACGTGCAGGTCGTGCTTCGCTGCCAGGTCGGGTGGACGCGATTGCTGGACTACCGCCTCCGCTGCGCTCCCAGCCACCGTCTCATCCACGAAGCCAATACTATGCTGGTTCGCACCGACTCCGCCACGCTGCGTGTGCAGTTGCCGGCTCATCTGCAATCGATCACACACACACACACACACACACACACACACACACACACACACACACACACACACACAC